>MJUU01033758.1:42857-68988 GCA_002080025.1 Modiolus philippinarum | reverse complement strand
TGGGTACCAAATTACACAAAAATCCATATAAGGAGAGATAAATCGCAGGATCTTCATCTTTCTTAACTACTGAATTGTTAATTGAACTAAGAAAGATTTTGCCTGCAGTCAAAGACAGGCATCAAGCACACTAGGAAACTATTCATGCCTGAAGTGAAATAAATCAGATGTGGATCCTTAAAAATTCGAAGGATTTATTGGAAAATCTGAAATCCCATTCATTTTCTCAAATACATTCTCTAAAAATATTTGATTTCTCCACACCGTATACGACACTTCCTCATGATAAACTAAAAAATAAATACCGAAGTTACTGTGAATTTTGTTTCTGCATATGCGCATTTCGACAACTTATGTCTCATCAGTGCAGATAAAATCTAAACGTTTGGAAGACCATAAAGTCAAAGATGTTTAAAAACTGATAGACAACTTATTATCAAATATGATCTAAATAGAAAGCCAAAATCAGCTAAGGACAGAGCTTTGCATGAGGGAGATACTCCTTAGTTTCAACAAAGCTTACAAAAATTAGATATTGTAAGGTTCCAAATATAATCGGCTTTCGGGTCAGCACCGAAGTACTGACTACTGGGCTGGTGAATACCCTCGGGGACTAACAGTCCACCAGCAGTGGCATCATCACGAATCAAAAGTATCATTCAAAAAGCCTTTGCCGATTCAAAAAAAGTTGTTGTATTAGGTTATAAATCCACATTTTTTACAAAAACAAATTTAAAAGATAAAATATGCTACGAACAGGTGTGCAGTATGCTGATAATTTGTCAAATTTGGAGATGCTATATATCAACAGCAATACCAATGGTCTCAATGTTCACCTCTACTCAAAGACTTGTTTTTATATTTTTACTAGACTGAATTTCCTCGGAGATTCGTAAAAGATCATTAAATAAAAGATGCTAGATCCTTCAATCTCTCTTACAGAAATATCGATGATGTTCTTTCCATCAATAATGCATTGCTAAATGGATCCTATCAATATATCCGCCAGAACTAGAGATAAAAGAAACTACATCTTTTTTGGTCCTACATCTCAAATTTGACGAAAATGGTCATCCCAGTTATAAACTTTACGAAAAAAGGGAGGATTTTAATTTCAATTTTATCAATTTCCTTAACATGGACAGTAACACTCCAGCTTCTCCTGCTTAAGCAGTTAATGTTTCACAGCTGATTCGTTATGCGAGAGCTAGTACAAATTATACAGACTTTCTCATTAGAAACAGTAATCTCAGTCATCGTCTTCTTAATCAAGGCTACAAATAAAAATCCGTCTCATACGATCATTAAAAAGGTTCTTTAATAGATACCAGTCCCTTGTCGAAACATTTGAAGTTTCGGTCCAAACTCTGATTCAAGATTCTTTCTTTACTTAATACTGGGATGACCATTTCCTTTAACTTATTACGACATTCCAATGGCAATTGCTGTTGAGTTGCTACCGGACGCTACCGCAATGTAAGGGGAGGTTTTGCAACCCATGTAACCGGTTTAACCCATCATTTCTTTTGGAATGCCTATACCAAGTCAGAACCATTGTGGTCGACAATTTTGCCGGTGGTTTCCGCTTGATTTCTCTTTTCATCTCATGAACTTCGACTCTTGACAACTCTGTTCGGTAATTTTGTTATTAAGCCTATTGAAAAACAGAATCAAGTAGATTGCTTGATGCTCCAGCAATACATCTAAATATCTAATGAGATATTTAAAGAGGGGAAACTAAAGCGAGACACGAGGAGATTGCTTCAAATCTACGAAGATAGCAGTCAAGTTATGTCGATTATTTGATGTAATCTTTGAATTCTCTTTTTCAGAAATGTATTTACATTGTTGATTAGATCAAACGATTTGCTTGCGTTTGTTTCAAGTCATTTGCTGTTGTCAAATAAAATCAAAAAGTAAACTGAAGTGTCTACGGCCGTATTATGGAGATACAACAGTGCATTTGCAAAAGTTTTTTTCCTTCATTTACTTGTATATGATAAGGACCTATAGCACGAATAAACATTAAACCTGCTTTGGAAGGATATGTATGTCCATCCTGCTTCGTATACAGCACCCGTAATACGGTTCGTGAAGTGTCACAGTGAAGACATGAATTTTATATAGAATACCTGAAGAAAGAAACGAAAGAAACACTGAGCAGACATTATCTGAAATATTGACTAACTGGCATGCTTTACAGCAATAAGTAAACGCTACAATACACATAACAAAAAACCGAAGTCACTGCTAATTTATTTTCTGCATATGCGCATTTCGACAACCCATGTCTCCTCAGCGCAGATAAAATCTAAACGTTTGGAAGTCTATAAACTCAAAGATGTTTAAAAAGTAAAAAAAAAACTGATAGAGAACAAATAACCAATATGATCTTAATGCAAAGCCAAAATAAGCCAAGGACAGAGCTTTGCACGAGGGAGATACTCCTTAGTTTACAACAAAATTTACCAAATTTTAGATATTGTACGGTTCCAAATAGATGCACCGAAGTACTGACTACTGGGCTGGTGAATACCCTCGGGGACTAAAAGCCCACCAGCAGTGGCATCGACCTAGTGGTAACAAATAACAAAATACCGAAGTTACTGTTAATTTATTTTCTGCATATGCGCATTTCGACAACCCATGTCTCCTCAGTGCAGATAAAATCTAAACGTTTGGAAGTCCATAAACTCAAAGATGTTTAAAAACTGATAGAGAACAAATAACAAATATAATCTAAATGTAAAGCCAAAATAATCTTAGGACAGAGCTTTGCATGAGGGAGATACGCCTTAGTTTTCAACAAAATGTACCCAAATTTGGATATTGTAAGGTTCCAAATAGAATTGGTTTTCGGGTCAGGACCGAAGTCAGCACACATCGAAATCTTCATCAAACGCATTACGTCGATAGCAAACGTTTATGCTAATTAAATAAAAAAAAAGATAAAGGTATGAAGGATCTTTGGTGCATTGCATGTAATAGAGGTTTTAAAAAAATACCGAACAGAGTTGTCAAAAGCCAAAGTATATGAGACAAAAAGACAAAATTCCGACCGCAATGGTCCTGACTTGGTTCAAGCATTTCAAAAGAAATGGTGACTGAGATCGGTTTTATGACATGCCAAACCTCCCCTTCCATTGTTGTAGTGTCTGGTAGCAACTCAACATAAAATGAAAGTGGTGATATTCAGTGAGATTCACGTCTTCCCGGATTTGACTATACTGACTGACTTTTTCATGGATTAATTCACTTGCAGTGTGACGGGTGCTGTTAACAGAGCAGGACATGATTACCCTTCCGGAGCACCTGATGTCACTCTAAGTTTCATGGGAATTAACACAGTGAGTGCCTTAGTTTTGAATTGTTTTTCCTGTGCTTTGTGACTGTCTGGCGTCGTTGTTTTCTGTGTTCTTGGTTTTGCTATGACTTTGGACTTCGATTTTTGTAAATGCCACTCCTTTGTTCCTTCAGTATTCTGCTGCCGTTATTTGCTATTGGAAGGTCGTAGTAAAAAAAAAGAAATGATCATTAAAGTACTAAGTAACCGAGAAAAGACATGGCTATAATGCCATATCAAGCTATTCGTTTTTTTTTATTCATAGTTCTTGGTATAGATCTTAAAGGGATATATGCAGGGACTAAGTAACATTTCTTCCAAACTTATGATTGTCGAAATGATGATGCAGAAAATAAATTAACAGTAACTTCGCTATTTTGTTATTTATTACCACTGGGATGCCTCTGCTGGTGGACTGTTAGTCTACTAGGGTATTTACCAAGCCAGTAGTCAGTGCTTCGGTGCTAACCCGAAAAACGATTTGATTGAAACTTGCAATAGGGTCTGTAAGTCTCGTCCAATTTTCGAACTTCCGGGTACATAATTTGTACCTGGAAGTTGCATTTTTAACAGAAAAATATGACGTTTCAAGCAAAGAATTCGGACGTCATAATCCCGAAACGTCATATTTTGTCGGGAAACGTTTTCAAATTTCAATTTTATCGTGATTTCTCGGTGTCACATGTCGGACTTACAGACCCTATATCCAAATTTTACAAAATTTTGTTTAAAACTAAGGAGTATCTCCATCATGCATAGCTCTGTCCTTAGCCGAATTTTGGCTTTTCTGTTTAGATCCTTTTGGTTACGTTTCTCTATCAACTTTTACGCGTTTTCGGTGAATGGACTTCCAAATGTTTGGTCTTATCTGCACTGATGAGATATAAGTTGTCGAAGTGCACATATGTAGAAAATAAATTAACAGTAACTTAGGTTTTTTGTTAATAATAAGGATAATAGAAATCAAATTTATGTATTGTAGCAGACCGGTCTATTTGCTGATATGACCAAGTAATGCTTAGAATAACAATCATACATAGTAATAAGAAAATAGAAAAAAACAAAAACTTGTACCTTGTGCTGATTTCTTAATGTGATATTACTTATTTTTTGAGTATTTTAAGTGTTACAAAGTTTGTTTCCGTGCGTGTTATAACGTCAAATCCGTTTCATTCACAACACGAAAAAGTTAAGATAATGATATCCGTTTGGCAAAAAGCTTTGTTCTTTTTTAGTATATTTTATTAAAATATTATATATTATCGCTTTTAAAATCTTTCAAAAAAGATAATTAAAGATTCCGATCAATAGGTGCTCTTTATGACATAAAGAAAGTTGTATTAATGTTCTCAAAGACAAAAAAGGTAATTAAACATTTGCTTAAACAATTGAAAAGCAATAATATATTCTTTTATAACAAATTTCATTTACATTTCCAGGTTTCCAAGTAATTCTGTTCCATTTTCCAAGAATTTCGATGATATCATTGGAAACACAGACTTTTCAAATATTGATGTACGTAAGGTATAAAACCGATTCTGTTTGATCTCGAAAAGTCTTATATTAAACAAATATGAATTCAATTAGTGAGTATAGTTACTATTAAATGTCGTAATAGAGTGGCATTTTTCATACAATAAGTAATGAAGGGATATGGAGTAAATGTACATGAGACAAAGTCTCTACAAATACATGGTAAATCAAAGCAATGAAACAACGCTTTTATTGTTGTTCTTCATCTTATTAGTCTCATATTATGTCCAAGGACAGTCGTTTTTTGATCAAGGAGAGCTGGCAGTCGCCCAATACGAATGTCTGAGAAGATAATACAGGACAAATGTGAAAAATAACATTCTTTGACGCCCTTTTTAAACAGTTGTTCAAAATATCTTGCCAAAAATGTGTTAGTTTTTTTGCTGTGCTGTTTGAAATGTACCGATGCTGAAAAATGAAAAAGATTGTCAGAGCATTTTAAAGGGCTACCCAGAAGACACTTTGCAGTTATTACACATGTTTTATTGAGTATTTAAAATGGAAGGCTATGGAGTAAAGGAACAAGAAATAAAGTCTCTACAAAACAAGGTAAAATTCAAGCATTGGAACAACGCTTTAATTGTTATTCTTCATAATGTTGAAGTTTGTTTACATATCAGTGTGTCTCTGTCATTTCAGGAAAAAGTTTTGCAGTCCTTGCCTTCGTTGTGGTGAATTGTAAGGCCGAAAGGATACGCCTTACATCTGATTTGTGTAGACCATGTTACAGTCGGTCCAGCGATGTCATCACTCCAGAGGAAATCTCAAATATCTTTTCCGAAATAATCCAAGATATAATTTCCTTCACATCTGATAATACACATGAGATATGTAGATTTTATAATGTGAGTATTCCATTTGATTTATAACTGAGAATTGTTAAAACAATGTCAACAGAAAACTGAAGTAACAAACGTTACTTACATGAATTTGAACCTGGAGACTTTGTAGAAAAAAACAACAAAACGAACCAACGAACAAGCAAACAAACAAAACATCACACAAAAAAGACATCAACTAAAATTTAACACAAAATGAGATATGAACTGAAAGTTAAAATTCTTTTTCCAATTACGGACTTTCTGCCTCTCGCCTTTCTCTGTTCTTTTTGATTTTAGCTCTTCTGTTGAGATAATATTTTGTAATTTCTTCTCTATTAGTTTGACACATATATCGGTATATGAATTACCAGATGCTTTGTTTAATCTGCATTGAAGAGACATCCTATATGCAAAAACTACTTAAAATTTAAAGTAACTTCGGTATAATATTATCTAGACATATAAATTTCAGGAAAAAAAATCTTTTTTCAAGTATTCTTAAGCAAAGCTCAAAAGAACAGAATAAAATATGTTTCTAGAAGTTTTTAAACAAGTCTGTAGCATTGAATAGAAACTTTGCTAGGTATAAACTTACCAAAATTAAAAGTATTTATATAATAGGTAATAATCTTTTATTTATTGAAATTGTGGATTTCCTATGTTTAGGTTCTAGTGCTGCTGATGGGGAATTAATATCCGAAATGGCCATACAGCTCATTAAAATTAATTGCAGTTGGAGTTAACATCTGTGTTAAGGTCTCATGTCCATTTACTCCATATCCATCCGTAAAAAATTTCAACATTCAATGTGAAGAAGAACAGAAATATCAGCGATATAGGGACGAATTAGTATAATTTATCTTGATTCCGAAGACTTTTCATACTTATATGTAATTAATAATATTTATGTGACGGCCAAACTAAATACAAATCTTAAATTGCTGTTCTTTTCAGGGCGTTTATGAGAAAGATGTTTCAGTATTCAACGCTGTACATCCATCCTTGACTTCAAACCGAAGACTTCATTTTCAGTTTAGAGACTACGTATGTATATTTTTAACCTTAGAGCATTTTATTTTAGGTAAATAAGTTATTTAATCATTTGAAAAGTAACCCTTCCCCTGATATACTCTGTGTTTGACGGCTTGCAATATTATTTGTTCAAAAGTTTTCTTTTATTTCTTGCATTTTTCGGAGTTCTTTATTCTTTCATTTTATTTATCCACAAAATGTTATTCTATTAATAAAAGCAAAACCTTTTTACATTGTATTTATTTGAAAAACCATAATCACTGGCATTGAAGAATAATATCAATTTTCTTCAATAGTTTTTATATGATATTAATACCTATTGGTATTTTCACATCATATTTCGTTGAGGCCAAGTAAAGCCATATAAAAAGCAAAACGAAGGTTTATTTCGCATGGCAGACCGTAATTTCTTCATCATAATCTATGGATAAAGTCAAATTTTAATGCCTTATTTCCTCCTTTAAAATAGTGATTTAAAAGCATTGCTGGTTTCAGAAACAAATAACTATTCATAAAAGAAAATGAGGGATGTTTATTTTTTTATTGGTTTTCGTAACAAGAGAGGGTTCAATCTTTCTGAATACATTTCCTATTTTGTAATTAAGTAGATGTCCTTGTTCCCTTTTGTAGGGTTATAACATAGTGAATGCATACAACAATTTGACAACTATTGCCATATATTATAAATTTGGAAACCTCAAACGTCGCACCACAGAAGGACTTACCCTACCTCCAACAGAAAATAGGATTAATTTCATACTTTGTTCTTTGAAAGCAACAGCGGAATCACGTGGCATATACGTCATTCCTAGAACAGCGTGTGAAAAAACCTGGAATGTTCATGTACCGATCAATCGTGCATCTTTTGCAAGGAATGTATTGTCTATGTTACATGAAAGTAGGTTACTGTTGTGTTATGTATTTAATGGATTAGGAACAAATATTGGAGTACCTTCTTTACAATGTGATCAACTACCTTGTATGCAGGCAATTTGTTCCCGAGATTAAAATAGTTAGTGTCTGTCAACTGAATGACAGCTCTCTTTGTATGGAAAATTAATTGAGAAGCACTATTGAAGTTACTTATTTTATACGTCATATAACGAACATTCAATCTGACAATTCTACATTTATTCATATTCTATGATTTACCTTTTTGCAAATTAACGTAACTAAAAAGTTAGTCGACCTTAAAACTATCTTTAATACTCAAGGTTTTATATCAAAACAAATGATTTTGACTATTGAAAGTTATGTATTTTTATATATTTCTGTACCTCTTATTACACTAGTCGTATTTTGTTTATTTGAGACATTATTATATTAAGAAGGACCTATATATTGTGCGTGTGTGTGTGTGTTAGTTTGCCACTATTTGTCACTTTTGTCCACATTTACAAATAATAATCATTTTTTTCATATTTCATGTATTTAGTAGCAATATCTTTATGTTATTCATGTTGTATTTCTTACATGTATGTTTACATATTTGAAAATAAAATTTGTGATAAGGTATGTTGTTATATAGATAAAAAGATAACGGGAAACACTTTCAAGTTATGAAAATTACAATCACAGGCCAAAAGCTACAAGGGAAATGCATAAGAAAAACAAAAGACAATGTAAATAACGATAGAAACTCGGAATAACCGGACATTTTTCCGACTCTAGCAAAAACCAGCGGTAGGGTTTGTGTCACATGTACATTCATTCCATATCCTTTCATTTTTCCTATTTGCTGCAGAGTTTGTCTTTCGTGCTGCGTTGATTCCGTAGAAAGTCTCTCCGTGCTTGAGATGTATGCTCTTATAATATTACAGTTATGGCGTGTTTGTTCTTGTGATAATTATTTCATACGTTTACTAATTCATTTATTTTTTCAATTTGGCTGTTCAATATTTTCATTGTTTTTAGTCAAATGTTATAATCTACACACGACTATTTTTGCCTTTTCAACTAAAGTTACACTGCAAGGTTTGCCTACATCTATTTCGATGTGCCCCGTGTTGTCTATCGATGTTGTTTTTGTCCTTATTTTTGTCTTTTGTCGGGATACATAATGAAAAATATTTGTAGGCATACATTGCCCGATTTCACTTTTTTCTCATTGACCGCTCCCGATATGTGTTGCTTCAATGACATATTTTAGC
Source organism: Modiolus philippinarum (assembly GCA_002080025.1). NCBI lineage: Eukaryota > Metazoa > Mollusca > Bivalvia > Mytilida > Modiolidae > Modiolus > Modiolus philippinarum. The sequence goes on along the minus strand of MJUU01033758.1, from coordinate 60,109 downwards.
TGCGATCGATGTTGCTCAACATTTTTATTCTCTTCTTGTAACCCTGGTGCTTTCAGCTGAATAACCCTGAGCATCGCCCAAGTTGGCACTCCATGGCGGATGGGGGGCATTGGAGTGACCTTGATATAATTTCTGTGAAGAATACCGCTTAAGTACACGCTATGGGCCTTCTTGATCTCGCTTGAGGGGGTGAATATTGTTCACCTCTAGTTGAAGACCCTCAGGCGACATCAAGATGTAGACAGGAATAAAAGCCGTGTTTGATAAACTGGAGTTCTCTATGTATCGTTTGCGTTTTTTGTCACATGTACATTTACTCCATATCCTTTCATTTTTCCTATTTAACCAGTTTTGGGTAACCAATTTACAAAAAAATCATTTTCAGTGTCTTCACTGTCAAGAGATATAAAACAATAAACATATTGCTTATTATCACCATGTATTTGTAGAGACTTTGTCTTATTTTATTTACTCCATACCCCTTCATTGTTAATTTTAGACTGGAGTTTGTCTCTCCTGCACTGTGGAGTCCGTAAAAAGATTCCCCGTGAGAGAGATGTATGATCTTTATACATTTCAGTTATGGTGTACTCGTTCTTGAGAGCATCTCTCATATGGATACGCTATCACACTTTTACATGTTGGCTTTTTTTTATTTTTTGCAATCTTAAAATTGTTATTCTGACCTGATGCTTATTGTGCCCATATCTCATGATTGGATTACCAAGTTGGCTCGATGAGTGCCCTGTGGTTGTTTAAATGTTGTGATCGTCTTCTATCGTCTTTTTGTCGGGCAATGGATGACAGCGATTGTAAGAACACTTTGCCAGTTAAGTTTATGTTTGTTGACGATCCCGCATCCATGGATTATTAGGTAAAAAAGCATGGATGTAGCGTTGCTCCACAGTTAGCAATGAATTCTGCTCAAACCGGTGGTAGGGGCCGTCTTGAACTTGCTATGAGGTATGTGTAAACATCATTGTTAAAGGCCTCATGGGGACTTCAAGATGAAGAACAACAATAAAAGCGTTGTTCCATTGCTTATTATTTCCATGTATTTGTAGAGACTTTGTCTCATTTGCAATTACTCCATATTCCTTCATAACAATGATATCAATTAAATGTGTGTGTATTTTTTGTTAGAAAATTGAGAAAGAAATAATTAAAGCCGAAAAAATGTATAGGTTACCGATGATTTTTTTAGATACAAGTGTTTTAAAAAAATGGCGGGAAACTGATCTCCTCTGCATTTTTCATAGGTTTAACATGAGCAATGTTTATCTAATAATGAATGTGACAAATAACACCAGTTGAATAAAAAATTTTGTCAGAATGCCCCCAAAGATATATAAAATGAAATTAACGAAACAAATAAGGGGGTCACCGAGCAAAATATTATTTAGCTTTTGAATGGATAAGACCAGAGAAATCTGAAAATCTGACAGAAATGCAATGACAAGCGAACATCCTTAAGGTTTCTTAGTGGTATTACTTGTTCATTTAGGTCTCATTCATTTAGAAATTTAACAAAATAGTCATCTAAAATGTAAAAGAAAGTTCCAAAGTGTTTAAATTTATTCCTTATGACTTTTAAAGATTTTTCACTACGAAAAGGTAAACTAAAAGACAAGTGTTTTAAAATCTGTTGCTGGATTTACATAGTTACAGAGAAATTAGGGAAGGGAGGTAATTTCATAAAAGAATTGAATATAGGTATCTCTGGAGAAATTAACATTTTGCAATGTATCTCTGTTATTTAAAGCGGCGACCCCTTATTTTTTATACGTAAACGATATAATAATTTCAAAACACATGCAAATTACAAAAACAGGATAACAGTAAACACCTACAATGCCACAATTAACAAGTGAACTGCACTGGAAAAAACAATAATGAAAACAAGAGACAAACATAATTAAACGATAGGTACTCGGGATAGCCGGACTTGGTACCGGCACTAGCAAATGCCAGTGGTAGGGTTAAACCGGTTTATGGGTACCCAATCTAGTATGATAACTTTTTCAATCTACCCCTTCATTAAGTCAATTCCCTATCATTTCTATGCAAAATACTCAAATTTTCAATTTCATTTTTTTTCGCTCAAATGCACGGTGACCCTAAAATTTTATTTTATATTTTGAACAATAATACAATTTTTTCTACACAGAAAACTTCACAAAATTCTGTGATAGGAAATTAATACCCTGCAGACACATTAAAACATTTTACTCTAAATATTTAACCTTCCAACTCCTAGGTCAAGTCATATTAAAGCTGTATTCTGAGCACTTTATACGTGCTAATGATGATTATTATCTCATATTTAAATTTACAAGTTTCATTTAAGCATTTAAGCAAATTACACCTTATTTATGCAAATTCCTATTTATATACAGTACAGAAGTATATACTCATATTGATTTCTTAACAGAATATAGCACTCCTCTAAGATTGTGGTGTTTCTGTAAGCTCCAAATCAAACCTTTTATGTGAAACTTTTTGAAATTCTTTTTTGATTCAGTGATATACATATTTTTTCATACTGCAAATTTTATGAAAATTGAATTTGTGGAAAATTTTGGGGTTTTCCAGGGTCTACTACCTTAACTCAGGCTTTGGATGGTCAAGTACAGTGTCATCATATGAATACGTGAGCTCAGTATGATACTTTTCAACGCACGGAAATCTCAAAACAATATGGAGCTGCTTGTGAACGTCAGATAACAACGGCGACCACACTTTCCTCAAGACCACACTTTCCTTCAAATTCAAAAAAATTTTGGTAAACGTTTGGAGAGGCTAATAATATAATTTTTCAAAAACATCTGAACAAAATCGTTATGTTGAGTGCACCTATAGGGTCTGTAAGTCTCGAAAAATTTTGGAACTTCCGGGATCAAAAATTGTACCCGGAAATTACATTTTACACAAAGATATATGACGTTTCAAACAAAAAATTAAACGTCACTATCGTCTGACGTCTTGTTTTGGCGGGAAACGTTTTCGAATTGCCTGATTATCGCTAATTCTCGTGAGTCACATGACGAGACTTATAGACCCTATTTGTTTGTCTTTACCCTCTCTTAAGTTTGCGATTATATGATTTGTTTTTTCTACTAAATCATATAATGAAAGGATATAGAGTAAATGTAGTCTGTACAAATACATGGTAGAACCAAGCAAAGGAACAACGCTTTTATTGTTGTTGTTCAACACTTGAAGCTACCATGACTTTGTCTTTCAACTGGTACAAAATTATACAACCTTTTGGAAGGTGTTCATAGGTATACGTAAAAATTGATTAATTAACTTCAATATCTAAATCAAACCTACAAAATATTAATCCATTTAAATCAAACAACATTAAAAACATCCTCTCCCCCAGAAACAGCCCTTCCTTTTATCCGTTTCTACATAATCTGGTAGTATACCATATTTTGTATTGAAACCAAAAAAAATTGTAGAAGACGTTTGACAAAACAACACAATTGTATAAACCGTTCAATATCAAAGATCTCGCTTTGTATTTCCAAAAATGCATCATGTGACGATTAACCTGATCTTGTGGATCGCTATGGGATATCTGTTTCCCAGATGATAACAGATCTTTCCCTCTGCAACTAAAGTTTGTTTTTCCTCTATCGGATTTGACTTTTCTTACGGATTTGACATGTTCAACACGGCGGGTGTCTTATAAGAAGCAGGAGGTGCTTGCTCTACCGGTGCACCTGATCTCACCCATGGTTTTTATTGAGTCCGTGTTGTTCATCTGTATGTGTCTTCGTTTTTCTTTTTTGTCCCGTGCTTGAGTGGTGTCCTTGTTTCTTAGTGTGTCCGATGTTGCCATTGTCCATGGATTGTTCGTTCTTTTGATTGACGGTTCGGTTCTCACTTACTTTAACACAAAAATATTAAGTTTTTGGTTTGAATCAAGAGCACTGCATCTAGAAATTTAAAAATTTCTATAAACACTAACATTTACATCTTACTTAACATTACAGTTTTTTATGTGTTTGCTACATACATGTGTAGATGTAGCCATTGTGTACAAAACATGGTCATAAATGTTTTGACTCTTGGAATAAAAAATAAGATTTTTATATGAAAGATAATTTAAAAATCTGGAATTTTTCAGTTTACTTATCTTATTAAACAACTGACATAAAGACTATTTATTTTGACTGTCATTATATATAACCAATATATTTATTGTAACGGTCTATGGTAGGACCCAACGGGGTTAGAATTAGATACATGAATATCGAGATTGCCCTCCCACCAAGGGATTAGGCTGTTCTTCGAATGCACAGATATTACAGACAGATTACACTGCTCCCGCCATCTCTGTGTGAGACCAAAGGGATGTAAAATACAGTGAACCACAAATTTATTTTGACAAGTAATGTGCGACTTAAGTATATTAATTAGCCGAAATTTAAAGTATGGTTTTGCAAACCTAATTGAATTAACCGTGTTGCTAATCTAATCCTCTGTCGTTTCTTCTCGAATACTCTTTGTCATGATCGATATAAGCATGCTTGTTTGGATAGCATTGTTCATTCATAATATTAGTGTAGGATGCAGTCTTGTTGATTATTTCTTGTGCGTGCTGTTGGCACAATTTAAATGGCTTATCCACCAGTTCAGTTTTCTCTGCTTCAATAGGATTTTCTCTTTCGTTATTGTAAGGATTTGCGATAATTGATTTTGGGTTCTTCTTGTTGCGTGGTTTAAGCCAATGAACATTATAAATTTGGATAGGATAAGTAATTTTCATGACTTAAAAAAATGAGTTAATACACCGTCTGTGTTTTCAGCAAAAGTTTGATTTTATTTCTAATATATCTTCAAAATCCACTCTTGTGGTTTCCAGTTCACATTCAACTCTAAAAATAACCCTTAAATATATGAAAATTCTTAGGTCGAATAAGTTCTGTTGTTGTTTGCTAAAAATTGGATTTCGTTACACATGTTTTGTTATTATTTGTACTGCTGCTATTATGCACTTTTCTTCTCTTTTTAATTAAGGAGAAAACTATTCAAGTACAAGGGCGTGTGTCATCAATCTCAGCTTAAACCCCTGATATTATATATACTTATTTATATAACACAAGAGAAAAGTACTTCTGTAACATTTAAATCACCAGATTATATGTAATAAAAACGGTGATGAATTTATTTGTACGAACTTTAACTTAAACATTTATTTCCATTCAAGTATCTATTATGCATGAAGATACAGGAATTAAGCGTTCAAATGATCATCGCCATTGTCGATTGGACGTAAAGATCAAAAGTGATCCAGATTTAAAATATTGATACGTCTAATTACCATAAAAGTGATTAATATTTTAAGATACGTTAAAGGTGTGAAACTGGTTTACCCAAAGTTTTATGTGCTTTATCTTTAACTTCTGATATAAGTTGGATAAAAACAAAACTTCGTAAACAAACAACAATACACGCCTTTGTGCTACACGTGAGCAAGCTCTATTCAAGAAAGTCTTTGTTAATTCTAAGTTATAACTAAATGTTGTTTGACGTTCTGATCAGACCGATTTGACATTTGATATTTTAATGAACAGAATATGCTATAACACTCTCACAGATACGAATTTGAGATAATTTCAATTAAAGGAGAATTAGCGAGGATATTTTTTTTACTTATAAAAACAATGGAGCACGTCATTTTAATGGAAGGTAGCTATCCAGATATTCAGCATGTTAAAGGAATGGCACAAAAGAATGTTGCTGAAAAAGTCTCACATCAAAAGGTACAAAGACAGATTGACAAACAAAAGAGAGCTTTTGTAAAACAGCATTCCAAGGACGAAAACGAACTAAAGCTAATTCTACAGAGATTACAACTGGAACAACAAATACGTGATGCGGAGGTTGATGACCTTTCAGGTATGTTTAGGATTACCTCTCATATATGAACTTTTTAATGACTTTACATGTACGACTTTATCAGAATCTCTCAGGTATGTTGTGTTTAGGGATCTTTGGTATGAGGTTTTAATGCCCTCTAGGGTAAGATGGTTTAGATGGTCTTTCACGTGTGTTTTTATACCCCACGCAACGAAATTTCGGAGGGTATAATGTTTTTGACCCGTCCGTCAGTCTATCTGTCTCCGTCCGTCAATCCGTTCGTCCGTCCGTCGGTCTTGTTCTTGTCACTGCAACTCCTCTGTAACCGCTCGACGGATCGCTTTCATATATAGTAGGATTGTTGTTCATGATGTGTAGATGTGCATATTATACCACCATATGGATAAGTTTTGTGGGAGTTATGGGACTTAGACTATTTTAAGTTAAAATACCATCTTGTCACTGCAACTCTTCTAAAACCACTGAATAGATTGCTTTTATATATAGTAGGATTGTTGGTCATGATGTGTAGATGTGCATACTCTACTGCCTTATTGATCGGATTATTTTATGGGAGTTATTGGACTTAGACTATTTTCAGCTAAAAGAGCATGTATCATCTTTTCACTGCAACTCCTCTGAAACCGCTGAATGGATTGCTTTCATATTAAGTAGGATTGTTGGTCATGATGTGTAGTTGTGCATACTATACTGCTTTATTGATCAGATTATTTTTATGGGAATTATTGGACTTAGGAAAAATGAAAGGATATGGAGTGAATGTACATGTGACAAAAACGCACACGATACATAGAAAACTCCAGTTTATCAAGGACAGGGCTTTTATTCCTGTCTATATCTTGATGTCGCCTGAAGGTCTTCAACTAGAGGTGAACAATATTCACCCCCTCAAGCGAGATCTAGAAGGCCCCCAGCGTGCACTTAAGCGGTATTCTTGACAAAAATTATATCAAGGCCACTCCCTTGCTCCCCACCCGCAATGGAATACCAACTTGGGCGATGCTCAAGGTTATCCAGCTGAAAGCACCAGGGTTACAAGAAGAGAATAAAAATGTTGAGCAACATCGATCGCTGCTAAAATATGTTATTGAAGCAACACATGTCGGGAGCGGTCAATGAGAAAAAAAGTAAAATCGGGCAATGTATACCTACAAATATTTGTCATTAAGTAGCCCGACGAAAGACAAAAATAAGAACAAAAACAACATCGATAGACAACACGGGGCGCATCGAAATAGATGTAGGCAAACCTTGCATTGTAACTTTGGTTGAAAGGGCAAAAATAGTCGTGTGTACAGATTATAACATTTTAGTAAAAACAATGATAATATTGAACAGCCAAATTGAAAAAAATAAATGAAGCAGTAAACGTATAAGAAATTCTCACAATGACAAACACTCCATAACTGTAATATTATAAGAGTATACATTAGACTATTTTCAGCTAAAACACCAAAGTATCATCTTGTCACCGCTACTCCTCCGGAACCCCTTCAGTCATCTTGTGCAAAATGATTGTGCTTATGTCAAACATGTACATGCTACTTGGATTTGATTTTTGATCATTTTTGACAAAATTACACATTGATGAACATTGTCATTTCTATGTATGATATTGCTTATAGGGTGTTTTTGGAGTTCAATAATGAAGGATTTTCTGATATGTAGGGGCGTGGGGTATGTGAGTTTGCTCACTAAGGTTGCTGACCTTTCAAGTGTAATACTTTGATGACCTTCTGATGACCTCTCATGTATGATATTTTTGATGCCCTCTTGGGTATGATGTTTTGATGACCTCTCAGGTATAGTAGTTTTGATGAATTTTTGGAGGATATATTTTTGGTAAATGTTGTTGGTGACCTTTCAGGTATAAATGATGTTTCGGTGACCTCTCAGTTATGATATTTATGATTACCTCTTCCGTATACGTATGATGATTTATGACCTCTTACATTAGATGTTTTGGTGACCTCGTCCGTATGTTTCTGATGACCTCTCAGGTATACTATTTTGATTACCACTCACTCGTGTAGGATGTTTTGATGACCTCTTATGTATTTTGTTTTTTTGACGATCTCTTACGTATGATGTTCTTTATGAAATGATAGGTATTATGTTTTTGATAAACTTTCAGGTATAATGTTATGATGACCTCTTACGTATGATGTTTTGATGACTTCGTGTGTATGGTGGTTTCGTTGACCTCTCAGGTATGACATTTTGACGACCTCTTACGTATGCTGTTTTGGATGACCCCTCAGGTATGACATTTTTGACGACCTCTTACGTATGCTGTTTTGGATGACCTCTCAGGTATGATGTTTTGATGACCTATCAGGAATTATGTTTTGATGACCTCTAAGGTATGATGTTTTGATTATCTCTAAGCGTTGATGTTTTGATCCTTTGTTGACCTTTAAGGTATGGTGTTTTTGATAACCTCCCAGGTATGGTAGTTTTGATGCCCCTCTCAGATATGCTTTTGATGACCTAATACTACTGATGTATTTGGTAAAACCTCAGGTATGATCTTTCTGATTACCTCTCAGGTATGATGTTTTTATGACTTCTCAGGTAGGACGTTTTTGATTACATCCTAGGTATATGTTTCCGATGATCTCTCGGGTTCGATTTTTTCGATGAAAACTGTTCATGTTTGTGTTTTGGGTATAAAACAATAGAGTGAATTGGTGTATACTTACGTTTGGTGATATTTGTCTGATTTTTCAATTTTCTCTCCAGTATTTCTTCAGTCGTAGAGATTTGGCTCTTGTAGAAGATAGGCATAAGAAAACAACCTTTATACATTATTATACCTTCGAATAAAAGTGAGCGTATTGAAATGGTGAATAAAAGGATATGAGGTAAATGCACATGAGACAAAGTCTCTACAAATACATGGTAAAAAACAAGCACAGGAACAACGCTTTTATTGTTGTTCTTCATCTTGAAGTCACCATGAGGCCTTCAACAATGAGCTTTGCTCATACCTCATAGTAAGTTCAAGACGGCCCCTAGCACCGGTTTAAGCGGAATTCTTTGCTAATTGTCGAGCAACGCTACATCCATGTCTTTCTTTGTCATGGGTGCGGGATTGTCAACAAACAGCAAATGTGTCAAGAGCATTCTTAAAAACATTTCTTTTGAAACAACATCAACGTAGCTGCACGAGAATGCAGGTCATTAACAAAATCAGGACATTATTTACGAAATAATAACAAAAGCACCATAAAGCATAAACAATTTTTCTTATTTTAGCCGGATGCGCTACGGGTGTCACGCGTGTAGCAGATAAAGCTTACAAGTAGCTTTCACGGTCACCTGGTGTTACCTCCGGTTTGTGTGTGCAGGGGATATTACAAATACATTTGTATTGAAGCCTGTGGCATTCATGTTAATTTATTTGATTTATAATTTGTCTGTTCTCTCAATTTGTGTTGCCTCTATTGTTGTATCTTTGGTTTTAGATGTTTACCGGTTTCTGTTCTCTTCCATCGATATTTGTTTACCTTAGTGTTTATAAATACAAAAATTCCGCAGTTACATTATATACAGTAAATTTAGTTATGCTGTACTCGTGTTTCAAGGAGTAACCTTTCATTAGCAGCATTAAAATCGAATAATATGGAAAGGCATATGCAAAAGTAGTCAAAAAAGAAGTACCCAATTTCATCATTTTTTATCCGTTACTTCTGAGATTAAGTAAATTTGTTTTCATCTCCTCAGGAAAAAACAAAGGTTTTTTATTGTCCAATGCTACTTTTGAATATTCAACATCAATCAAAGGAAATTGCTCTGGCCTCTACACGAGCATTAACTAGCTAAAAATTTCGCAACATGTTTTTGATATATTGCATGTTTGTAACCCGTTTAGAAATGTTTCATAAGTTGTAACATTTTCATACGTATAGCGTACTACAAAACATGTCAGACATTGATGTGTTGAATCTTTCCCACATTTTTGTGCATTTCTCGTAATTATTTTCTGTTTCTCTAAGGGGCTAAATGTAGGTGAAATTCTCAATGACAATTATTTGAAAATCATGCAAAGCAAAATTTCACAAGTTTAGACCAGTGTTTAGGTTCCCATTTGTTTTGGTGCATTCCGTTTTCCACAATGCTTACAACGCTAAAATCCCTATCCCTCCCGAAAAAAACATACTTTCACGATATTTCAATTAGCAAATCCAGTACATTTGTACGTATACATATACATTGGCTATAATTTTCCAAATTATTTTACAGGAAATTGGTATTTTCCCTCACACGGATGTGAATGTATACTTTTCCAAATTACAAACAGTTTCTTTCCCGGATGTTTACAGTAGTTTTAATACAACTGTAAATTGATATTTCCGTATGTGGAAATACTGTGTCGGGGAACAAAAGACTATAAACCGCCATGTAAGTTCCGGAAGGCCACGTTATCCAGATTTATTTCCAAATTGTCACGTTTACTGTCACGGGGAATGGATTTCTGTCCATTTGCGGTCATCATTTGATTTTTTAAAAATTATTAGGTATCCATTGTTCTAAAGAAAATCAATTCTGCATTCTACGCTTGTATGTAATTAATTTGCACTTTAAAATGCAATCTGACCCTTCACGTACTTGTCGTCTGCCAAAGATAATTTTAAATGTTTATTTCACACCTGATTGACAGCTAATCAAAAACATAATTATGTGATAAAATTGAAGATAAATCGATAGTCTTTATCTCGTCGACGTAAACAAAGGTTAAGGAGTATCTGTTAAATGTCTGTTAAATCTATGATGGTTTTATTGTTGGGCTAAACAACTTCTGGCCCTCATAAATTCTTATACTAAATTTAATTTTCCGCATTTCAAGTTTTAGTATTGCTACTCGTAGATCTATTTTGTTGGGTTGTATAATTTTTAGTTAGAAAGTGTAGTGTATAAGCATTGACCTCTAATTCTTTTGTCTTCAAAATCACCGGGAGTATAGATAAAGTCCAAAAATATGTTCGTTAATTTTGCATCCTAATGAAAACATGTAACGTTTTCTGAAAATTACAGTATAAATTAAAAATTCAAGTCCGTGATGTCCAGTGTATCAATCACTTGAAAAGCCAGTAATTTTCCCAGTTGTTATTTCTGTGAATGATGGATCCGGTAATTTAGACTAAGTTTTACATTGGAGTAGCTGTCGGTTGTTCTATAGGTCTGTCCGTAGACATATCGGGGGCAATTTGTCGTTCAATTTTCTTTATGTACTCGTATTTCTGGTCCCGATTTTCACATTGCAAAAAATATATTATTAGATATACTTCCAGGTTTTCCTTTTATCATACAGACATGAAAAACAATTCTCTTCTGATGCCATCCATCATATGTCACTTCCGTTGTGTTAAATTCTCGTATTCAAAAATTATCAGTTTATCGTACGTACCCCGTTTGTTGATTGGCCTTCCATAACATTCTTGTTGGTGATTGGTTCCGACTCGAAGAGACAGGTGTTAACAATATCAGGAGGTAGCAAGACTGCTTGTGTAAGTTTTTGTCTGCCATATTACATATTTTATATATCCGCATATTACTTCGCAAAAATATTTCCGCGTCATTTTGTATATCGGTGGTTATGGTAAACAAATGTCTCTTTTCCATTTGATATGTAAAAAAACTTGATATATAATTTTATTTCGAATTTATATAGCCCTATAGGGATAAAAGCAATACAAAACATAATTATTTCATATCACTTTTGCTACAAATAATTCAATTGGTTCTATTACTATCACATGGTATACTGCATTTCAGCATATACATTGTGATACAGCCCAAACAATTCTCTGAGCGGGATGTATCACTTGTGCGGGCTTTATTGAAAGCTCAGGAAATACAGCTCGGTGGTGACGTCAGCAGATCAATCAAAATTTATTGTTTTTTTTTCAACCGGTCAACCGAGAACGATAAGAAAAAAATTAAATTAATCTCACATTTTTTAAATAATTATCAGTTTCAGGAAGTCAGAAATTAGTAATCTCTCATATACATGTTTTTCAATTTCACTTTTACTTTTATTTAATTATTTTCGTAAATTGCTGACAATTAAAAAATGAAAACATTAACCCAAAGCGTTGACAGGTAAATTTGTTCAATGAAATAGAAGTAACAGAAATTTTTGTAGAGGGCTGCCTAATGACCGAGATACGGACCGTGCACCTTGTTACAGCCCGAGCCAAAGAAACACATACAGTTAAAATTTATACAAAAGAACTTGGCCCTTTATCAATACGGGACTTTCGAGATAGGAACTTTCGTATTATTGAAAACGGTCACCTTATATACCAGTGAGACGGAGTGACTGGATTCTTGATCTATTGAAATAAATACATACCAAATAAAAAAAATATATATGAAATTAACGTACATGTATACACATATAATTGTTCCTACATTACCAGTCTTTAATTAAATTTTAATTGACGAAAACAATTAACATGAAGCGCTACAACAGATTCAATATAATCCACCCTTAGCTCAATAGTGTCCATCAATATGGTGATTCCCTCTCAGTGTATTTTTTTTTCGCATAGTATTAGAAATGAATTCAAAGTCAAAAGTCAAAAAGCTTTATATAAAGTCGATAATAGTAAAACAATACAACATAAGCTCCAAGGAGCTTTTTAAATCGACTAAAACAATAACAGGCATAATTTAAAACACACATGCAAGACATGTTTACATACATTGTACATTCTACACATTTAAGACATAACATTAATTATAGACAAAGCACAATTAAAATGCAGCACTAGCAAAACAGATATAATACGATACAAGCACAAACAAAAAGTTAAATTACACATGTACAAAAAAAAATAAATAAAAAAAAGGTTTGAACTCGACTCAGAAGTCCCGTATTCGACAGATTGTTTCAACCGGTAAAAGGGCTGAGTTTAGATTAAGAATGAGGTTTATTTTTTATAAGTTGGGTATTTTTATCCCCACACTATCGAAGAAAGTTCGGGGATATTGTTATACCCTCCGTCCGTCCGTCCGTCACACTTTTCTTGTGACTCAATCTTCTCCCACATTTTTGGATTTAGAGATTAAATTTTGTAGTAAAATTATTGCATATATTAATGAAGGGAAGATAACGGGAAGATATAGTCTGTAGATGCGCAATAAGCTTTCGGATTTTTTATCCTTATCTTGGTGCAAACAAGAGGCCCCAAGATGTCAATTTTAACAGATGTGTCATGAGACAAAAACTCCTCCTATATTTATGGATTTATGGATTTAATTTTGTTGTAGAATTGTTGCATATAATCTGTAGATACCCAATAAGCTTTCGGATTTTTTATTCTTATCTTGGTGCAAACAAGAGGCCCATAGATGTTGATTTTGACAAAGGCCAAAAGATGTGGATTTTGACACATGTGGCATGTGACGCAAACTCCTCCTACATTTTTGGATTTAGGGATAAACTCTTTATGCAGAATTCTTGCATATGGTCTGTAGATTTGCAGTAAGCTTTCGTAATTATGATTCCGGTTCTAATTTTGGTAAATTTCCTGAAAATGTCAAAGACTCATATTTTTTAAAGAGTATATAATTTTGTATTTTAGCAATTATTACATAGAAAATTAGATTTTAAATAATTAGAATTCTAAAATACGTGTTTGGTGAATTTTCTGAAAATTTTAAAGACCACTTATTTTTTGGAATTCTAACTGGCAACCATACTAAAATAATTTGTTTAGTTTTTGACAAACATTTTAACTAAATTGATTAAAAAAATATTTGATTCCGTTTTTGATAATTTTCCTGAAAGTCTCAAGACCACTTTTTTTGGAATTCTACCTTGCAATCACACTTAAATAGCTTTTTTTAATTTAGGATAAACACTTTTGGTCAATTTAATTTAAAAAATATTTAATTCCAGTTTTGGTTTATTTCCTGAAAGTCTCAAAGACCACTTATTTTTGGAATTCTACCTATTTCAGTTTAGGACAAACATTTTAATCAATTTGATTCCAATCTTGGAATTTTGCCTAACAACCATATATCCTTAAATTCTTTTTGTAAAAATAACGACTATCATAGACTATCTGATTTCAAAAATATTGAGAAAAACTATGCCCATGGGGTAAAACAACTGTTTTCTGTGTCAAACAGGGAGTGCGGGGATAGTTGTCGTTCGGACAACCTCTAGTAGTTTTGATGTATAAGTTTAAAACGAAATTGTCCTGTGTAGTCCTTTACAAATGTAAAGGTGAAAAGTCAGCTTCGGTCTTAAATTTTTCATTTTGATTGAGTGAAAGTTTTCCCCTGGGTTGACGCTACCTATATATATTCTGCAAGTCGATCATTTTTCTAGTGTAAAATTTGTATTGACAGTTCAAGTACCATTTTGACTGTAGATATCGAAAACTCCTCGTCTTGAAACTATTGTTGTAGCGCCTGTGTTCACGCAGTGACGACATATAGGGATCACTATCCGTCGTCTTGCGTCCTCGGCGTCACAAAAATTTGTGTCACATTTTTCTCAGGAACTGTACATTGAAGCTGTCTGCAATTAGGCATGAAGTGTCAGTATGGAACATATACCGTGTAAGAGAGTTTCGGATCTCTTGCTTGCCCACTTCCTGTTTGACGGAACTTAGAATATTTTTGTTATTACGGAGACGACACATGTCTTCCCTGGAAGACTTACTACTAAGTTTTTATTTCTGTTTTTTTTTTCAGATGAAAATGAATCAGATGAGTGTTCACCGGACACTAGTGAGGACGAAGGAATTGTTAATCCGTATCCGGTGACAATAGTTCCAAAGTTTGGTGTAACCTCTCCGAGACATGATAAAACCAAAGACAAAGGTATTACACCAGTAGCAAATTGTATAAAAAGAAAAACAGAAAATATCGTATAAAAGTACTGTTGATTGCTGTTCAATAAGCAATGGAGGGATATGGAGTGAATGCACATGAGACAAAGCTTCTACAAATACATGGTGAATCAAAGCAATGGGACAACGCTTTTATTGTTGTTTTTCATCTTGGATCCACCATGAGGCCTTCAACATTGAGCTTTGAAGCTCAAACTTCATAAAAGTCCAAGACGGCCCAGCACCGGTTTTAGTGGAATTCATAACTAATTGTCGAGCACCGCAACATCCATGCTCTTCACTATCCATGAATGCACGGTTGTCGACAAAGAAAAAATTAACTGGCACAATGTTCTTACATCTGCTATCATCCGTTGTCTGAAAAAAAGAATGACAAAACAGTCAAGTTTTACAATGTACTAAGGAGCAATTAATGATATTTTAGGGTTCATAAATTGAGTTTCTATCGGACACATCCGGCTTTGTTTGGTGATCTTGTCATTACCCCCATTTACATGGTCAACCAAAGAATGACTAGAATTTTTTTTTAAAAGTGTATAGGAAACGGGACAGAGAAATGGGATGATGCTTGCGTGCCCATAAACAGGATTTCCCTACATTTGCTCATTGCTGTCATTGCTAACGTTTGTTTTTCACAAACTCCAACAAAGTGTTAATCTCGTTCTTCGTTTCCGAGGTTGTTGTTGGCACTTTGAATATTCTTGAAATTCTTACTACCAATAGAAACTGTCTCAAATGCAACCACTGGAAGGAACAGTTGCTCCGTAAGCAAAATCTAAAGAGTCGGGGGAAGTATACGTAAGTGCCCTGGAAAAGCAATCAGATGTTCTGGAACCAATTCGATTAATCCATAATTATTATACTGACCGAACGGGTAAATAATTCAGTTTTGAAACATAAAATTAAACACCTAGCTACGAATTATGAAACGATGATACTTATAGAGTCGACTAACTTGAGGAGAAGACCATCAAATGTCTTCAAGAGAGTCTTAAATTTTGTATTCCATATCCATTATTTGTCGGCGGAAATAATTTCTCACTTTTCGATGTTTTTATCAAGTAATAAGGGAAGTAGAAAGTATTTCAACATAGGTATTGAAACTGGGATCTTGCTTTGATTGTTCCACTCAGTTTAGTCATTTATTTATTTGAAAACTGTGGGCTTTGAATGACATTTTTACACAGAAAGCAAAAGATAAAGTTTTGTCATGGTAAATAGAGAAGTTGTGTCATACTAGTAAGATAGATATTCGTTACGAAAGTCCTCGAAGACGCACGACCACCTCCACGAGAATACTCCGGTAAGATGGTGAGGACTGGGCAACTGCACCACTCAACGTGTAGAATGGGTCTTGGTCTCTCGGGCCCAAGACATGCAGGCTAACGGCGGCGCATACCGTAGTTGGGGCTTTGAGTTCTTCAAAGTCCTCCTACACCAAAAACGATCGACCCATCAAGGAATTCGACTGCAAAGTCGCAAGACAGTCAGCGGATACCAGGGAAGATCGACTGTTCGTAAATCATATTGCAAATGGAGTGGGCGTCCCTCCAGGTTTAAAATGCCGTGAAAGACCTATACAGGTATTCAAGGCGATAAACCACCATACTACTACGAAGGTTCACAATGTTGACGTTGTACATACACTTTTTGTCTTGGGCTGATTTATTTTACATTAGGCTTCCTACATTATATGCAATGCTCCTTTTTCCCCTTCCTTTCGGACCGACATATCTTATTTCGAATGCTCCAACTGTATGAGGTAAACATCAATTTGTTTTTCAATATATTCAATATAACCTTTATATGCAAGAATATGAATAAATGAAACGTAAAATGCCATATTAGACGTGCAACGCAGCATACCACAAAATGTCAAATCTACAGATCTAACATATTTCACAAAGTGTAATAAAATGAAGCAATTACGTGTCATATAAATGAACAAAACGACATTCTATTTGGCAGTGTGCATGCACATTTATATAAAATAAATACATATTTTCAGACCTAATCCTTTATTTATTATCAAAATCTGCATTATGTCTGTGTAGGGAAATAAAAACTTTACCGTGAAAAATAGGATTACCCAGTAACAATGAAAAGAATTCGTTATAAATATACAAAGTGTCTGATCCGCCATAATCTAAAACTATAAAACTTAAAACCGAGAGAAATTAAAGCTTTGATAGTGTTTTTTCGAATATTTTTAATGAAATTAAATACCAAGCATTTTTCATTTTAAGACTTAACTCTATTTGTTTTAATACATTTATTGTGCCTTTAGATCTTAATGATACGCAATTTCCAAAGCATAGCTAAAAAATTTAAAAAATAAAAATGCAACATCAAATTCAGATCTGAACATAAATATTAAGAATTTTTGTACCCGGCCATACATAATGGCGAGGGTTTTTTTGTCCCCCCGCCGCAACGCGAGGGCGGGACATAGTAATGGTCTGCGTCCATGCGTCACGTTTTTTTTTTTTT
>MJUU01033758.1:19680-41906 GCA_002080025.1 Modiolus philippinarum | reverse complement strand
CTTTCCGTCATTCCGTCATTCCGGATTTCGTTTCCGGATGATAACTTGAGTATCCCTTGCCCGATTGAAACAAAACTTATACAGATGAAAGGAATAGGAAAGGGCAAGAACCCTATTGATTTTGGGGTCAGTAGGTCAAAGGTCAAGGTCACAATTTCTAAAAATAGAATTAATTGCACCAAAATTTGGTCCGTGTGGGAAATTTTTATTTTTTATCCAATTTCGATGGGATTTTTTCCATTAGATTCCTCTCAATGAATGCTTTCATACATATGCCAACAGATTTCTGGTATCTCTTACCGTTTTCAAGATAATTGGGGTCAAAGGTGTTGGGGGGGGGGGGTGCCAAAAATTTTTTTTTTATTTTTCATCGGATTTTGATGGGGTTTTTTGCAAATGCTTCCTCGTGAAAAATGCAATAAAACTCTCCCCAAACATTTTTTTTCATCTTGTACCGTTTTCAGGTAAAAGGAACATACAACTCTAAGGCGGGGGACCACTGCTCTATTTTTCCCCTTCCTTTCGGACTGACATATCTTATTTCGTATGCTCCAACTGCATGAGGTAAACATCAATTTGTTTTTCAATATATTCAATATAACCTTTATATGAAAGAATATGAATAAATGAAACGTAAAATGCCATATTAGACGTGCAACGCAGCATACCACAAAATGTCAAATCTACAGATTTAACATATTTCACAAAGTGTAATAAAATGAAGCAATTACGTGTCATATAAATGAACAAAACGACATTCTATTTGGCAGTGTGCATGCGCAGTTATACAAAAATAAATACATATTTTCAGACCTAATCCTTTATTTATTATCAAAATCTGCATTATGCCTGTGTCGGGAAATAAAAACTTTACCGTGAAAAACAGGATTACCGAGTAACAATGAAAAGAATTCGTTATAAATATACAAAGTGTCTGATCCGCCATAATCTAAAACTATAAAACTTAAAACCGAGAGAAATTAAAGCTTTGATAGTGTTTTTTCGAATATTTTTAATGAAATTAAATACCAAGCATTTTTCCTTTTTACATGTTATAAAAGACATAACTCTATTTGTTTTAATACATTTATTGTGCCTTTAGTTCTTAATGATACGCAATTTCCAAAGCATAGCTAAAAAATTTTAAAAAAAAAATAAAAATGCAACATCAAATTCAGATCTGAACATAAATATTAAGAATTTTTGTACCCGGCCACACATAATGGCGAGGGTTTTTTTGTCCCCCGCCGCAACGCGAGGGCGGGACATAGTAATGGTCTGCGTCCGTGCGTCACGTTTTTTTTGTGTTTTTTTTTTTGCTGTTTTTTTAGGGGGGTGCAACTTCTCTTACACCGCCGGACAGATTTTGCTGAATTTTTTGTGTGATTGTTTGTCACCAACCATGCCGCCATTTTGATTTGACAAATTTTACAGAAGTTATGGGACTTTATCGACTTATAATGCATGCTACACCTTAGGAACACTTTGTGGGCGCAACTCCTCGGAAACCACTGAACGGATTATGCTGAAATTTTGTTTGAATATTTGCAACCATATGTGCTTGATCATATAATGCCGCCATTTTGATTCGACAAATTTTACGGATGTTATGGGACTTTATCGACTTAATGCATACTACAACATAGGAAGACTTTGTGGACACATCTCCTCAAAATCCAATAAAGTGATTTGCTGAAATTTTGCTTGGCTGTTTGCCACCTAATGCAGTTGATCATATCCTGCCGCCATTTTGATTCGCAAAATTTTACATGTGTTATGGGACTTTATCGACTTGATGCATACTACATGATAGGAAGATTTTGTGGAAGCAACTCCTCAAAATCCAGTGAAAGGATTTTGCTGAAATTTTGATTGGTTGTTTGCCACCTTATGCAGTTGATCATATTAAGCAACCATTTTGATTCGAAAAATTTTACTGCGTTATGGGACTTTATCGACTTAATGCATACTACAACATAGGAAAACTTTAGGTCAACTTTGTGGCCGCAACTCCTCAGAAACCACTGAACGGGATTTTGCTGAAAGTTTGTATGATCGCTTGCCACTATATGTACTTGATCATCCTTTGCCGCCATTTTGTTTGGACAATTTTTTGGGGGGAGTTATGGGACTTTATCGACTTAATGCATACTGCAAGACAGGTCCACTTCATGGACGCAATACAATAGTACCTCTAAGTTTCCATTTACCTCGTAACACATTGCACTCCCACTTTACTGCAGCGGCGGGGGATACATAGCTACGCGTAGCAATCTTTTTTTTATATCATCTCTCGTTTGTGAACAAAATGTTTGTGAACGAAACCAAGCTGTTGTCTTCAAACTTAATATGGAATTTGTTTACTAATAACAGTTTTGTTTCCGAGTTGTAAGTAATTCTGGAGTCATTCCTCTTAAAACTTAAAAATTATGTGAATTTCAGAGTTTCCGACCGGTAATGTCTGATTTATGTATCATACTGTCTTCAATCTGGTATATATGTTGTTAAATATGAAACTATATTTTGAATTTAATTTAAGTCCAGAAGACCCCGTTTTATGTATGCCGTTGAAAATTGTATGAATTCAGGGGTTTTGACCTTCAAAGTTTCAACGAAATAAGATACTTTCTTGAAACTTACAATTATTGCTATGCCACTTGAAACTTGAAGTTTAGCCACTTATTAAGTTTTATGACCAACAGTAAATTTCTGCACAAAGTTGCAAATTGTTCAACCTCGTAAAACACTACTGACCTAAAAACCAAACCCAAGTCCAATTATCTTTCATTATTGTATTTTGTTATATATGTATACGTCTTTTTTTCAAGTAAAATATTGTTTACACTGAGTTCAATTATAGATTCAAAAGTATTAGTGACTCAGGAGTTATGCCTCTATATTAGCACCTATTTTTTTACTATTAAATATGGGAATAACGTGTGAACAAATTACAAAAAAAAATCAAAATAGATACACATGCAGGTTTCTTACCAATTAGCACACGCACAGTAAAAGCAATAGTATTTTTCATATATGTAAGAGGGAAGAGATTAAAATATTGTGGGAATAAAGAAATTTAAATCCTTGAAATGCCTTTTTAAAAATAATGTATATGTTCGTGAATACACAAACATACGGAAGCGTATTGATGCCACATGAAGAAAAAACATATCTCATAATTACGAGATAATTATCTCAAAATTTTGAAATAACATCTTATAATTATCAGATGATATCTCATAACAATGAAATGATATCTCAAAATTATGAGTTGTTATCTCATAATTATGAGATATATTTTTTCTTCATGTGGCATCAATACGCTTCCGTACAAACATATACACAAATCAAAGATTATGTTTTACAAAAGATTTATCTGGCAAATGCATGACCATGGAATTTAAAAGCCTTTAAATACATTTTTGTTTACGGTATAGTGACACATTTTCCAATAATTCTCCGTTGAGTTAGGATTAGATATGAGCAAGTCTTCTACGGTGCATTTCATCTGCGCGAATCAGCCTTTCATTTGCACGAATATAATCTTTAAATTGCACGAGAAAACACATTTCATGTGCGCGAGTATGTTACCTAGTTGTGATTACCTTATAATTTTTATACTTATAGTTACCTGATATTGAAACTTACCTTTTCCGTCTACAGAAAGTATTGATAGACATATATTGTTCCAAACATTCATTCAACTTTACCATTTCAGATCAATGAAAGTAATTGGTACATGTATTAGAGCCTTTCCTGTTTATGTTGTAATTTAATTTTTTTTATTACGTATAAAAAGTAAAAATGGTTGGAACTGCTGAATATAAAATTGTTCCTGGTATGAAAGTGAACGCTGCGCAATTGAAAGGTGTTTTAATCCCATAATTCGCACAGTTGAAATGCGCCCGTCTTCTATGCCATATTCATTGTTAAAATTAAGAAAGTCATCAATGACATACATTAAAAAAAACAAAATGTAAATTTGATAATAATAAATAATTATAATCAAAACATTTGAATTTTCCTATTTACAAAATGGATAATACAATAAGAGAAATGTTTTAAACCTCGACACTATCATTTATATTTTCTCATGTCTTATGATGTTTAGATTTTCTTTTTGTTTTGATTTTTTTTCATTTTCTTTCTAATATAACAGTCAAAGTTACGGATACCGTTTTATGTATCAATATTTTTTTGTGCTGTAACGAGTTTTATTGTCATGTTTATTACGTTGTATGTAATGAGGAAACAGATTTATATAAGCATCTTAGCTGATTTGTGAATCCTTTTCCGTTTATGCTCTGTATGAATTGTATACGTACATGTACATGTATGAATATTTATATGAATAAAATAAGACTAAGAGACACGTCAATTAAACAAAAGTTGGTACATGTTGTATGACCGGCATTTTAGCGAGAATGTACAAGCCTCCCAGATGGCATGATAACATTTTTTTTTCTCCTACGTAAACGCCATTTCCTAAGTTAAATTTGAAAAAATACACTTCTTTTTATGGAATTATAGTTAAAGCGACTTTTGAGGTCGTACTCGCACCGGAAAAAGTTATATTGCTATACATTGAGAGGGAATCACTACTTAATCGACACTGTTGAACTAAGGGTGATTTATATTTAATCTTTTTGTAGCGTTCCAGGTTAATTGCTTTTGTCAATTAAATTTAGTTAAAGAATTGTCATGTAGGAGAATTTATAAGTACACGTCAATTTCATTAATACATGTAGTTTGTTTTAGGTGGTATATATTTATTTCAACAGGTTATGAATGCAGTTATTCATTCTTACTGGTTTTCTGTCTTCTTTTACACGAGAACTTCTATCTCGAAAGTCCCGTATATGTTACTCTATCAGAATACAAAATGGAGCCACATTTAATTAATAGAAAATAGGATGCAACTTAAGTCCTCGGAAAACATGTTGTATTTGAAAGTCGCGGCCTTCAAGGAAACTAACCACAATTAATCTTAATAGTATTACATGCTTATATATTAAGTTTACTTATTATTATTTTTTTGTTGTTCTTTTTTTAGGTTTCAAATTCCCTTTAAAAGGCATGCGCCGGAAGTCACTTGAGTACGAGGATGTTGATAAAATCAAATCCGCATCTTCTGGTGTAAGAACAACGCTGATTGCTGCATCTTTCATTTCTAAGCTGCGTTCTCCATTTAATAAACGTACTGGTGATCTAAACGAAGACGATAAAACTTGGTGTGAACAATGGGAGACAACAGCGTCCATTCGAAGACCGCGTAAAACCGTAGCAGAACAACAGCAACACAAATTGTTGCAAAGAGCTAAAAGTGATATGCTGGTTAGACCAGGATCAGGATTAGCTTTGTTATCTGCACGAGCTGAGAAAAGAGACGGCAGCGTTCGTAATTGTTCAAAGAAAGATGATACAATTAATTTGAACGATTTTCAATTCGAGGGAACTGTTGAAGATGGGCATTTTTCGCCCCGTGGAATTACCAAGTCCAGACGAGGTGGTTCATTAAAAGAACGGAAAGTAGAACAAAATAGCGACGATGTAGCCACAATGAGGCGCTGTAATTCAACTAAAGAACGTCGAAAAAAGCATTCTTTACACACGAAAGATAGCTCTGATATAAGTTCTAAAGACGGACATGAGGCCGTTTCGAGAAAAAATTCAAGAGAAAAAGGTTCTAAGATCAAGTCGTTCGATGGAAATACATCACATTACACATCAAGTGATGCACAAATCAAAAAAGTTAACACCTTAGAAAATGCTGGCCAAGCTGATCATTTTCGTTCAAAATCACATATCAAGGAGAAAGACAGTGGGAAATCTAAATTCAAAGATAGACATAACCGAAACGGTTCCCTTAAAGAAAGGGGAGAGGAAAAATCTTTAAAAAAGAAACGTTTTGCAGGCTTTCAAAAAGTAGTTTCAGCTGCGTCACGGAAACAAATTAAAAAACAAAAATCGTTGTCTACAGATTCCTCTCCGTTAGGATCACCGAATTCTAGTCCGACATCAAAAGAAAAACAGTTCGAGTTCTGAAGTTGTTACTTCAATTATGAAAATAAATCTTGCGATGGAAACTGTATTTTGTAAGCAATTATTTATGTGTGAATATATTGTACGTCAAGTAATTAAGTATAAATTGGGAGATATGGCCCTAAATTTACCAATCTGTTTTGTCTTTCTTGAGACTTTGTCTGTTGTACTGTATAGGGGAGCTAAAATGTCTCTGTTTATGAAAAACATGTTATTTAATATCTCGACATTTAAATAAAGCTTTTTTTTATTTCATGTGAATCCTTCCGATATACATAAATTTCAGATTTTTTTGGGGGGTATTTGTTTCACGAAAGGATATGAAGTAAATGAAAATAAGACCATAAACTCCAACTGCAAAAATCTTAAAGAGCTGTATAGCCATTCTCATCTGCAGCACTAGAACCCAAACATAGTAAATCCATAAAACCACAAAATGTTTGTAATTTTACGAGTCTCTTTTGATCTACAATCAGTGAAAATGTAAGTACATCAGTACTTGTTGTTAAATATATAAGATATCTTCTTTTTAAGTCCATATTATATCTACACGTATATCAAACCGAGATGTCAATATCATCCCGAAGGGAATCTCTACATTCATTCCATTTCATTAATGTATTCTACGGACGGAATAACAAAATTTTAAGAGCTGAATACTATCAACATGCAATAGTCACAGTTATGCTCGTGCTCTCATTTCATGAAAAGACACTGAGAATTTTTTATCTTCAATATGGACTCGTCTTAATGATGAATAGAGGATATGGAATAAATGCACATGAGACAAAGTCTCTACAAATACATTGTACATTGTAAAAACAAGCAAAGGAACAACGCTTTTATTGTTGTTCTTCATCTTGAAGTCACCATGAGGTCTGTTGTTGTATACGTCTTTATGATTTAAACAATGTCAGTCCTCTTCAAAAAGCCTACCTTATCTGAGTCTTAGTATTTATTTCATACTATTTTACAGATCAATTAAATATTCGGATCTTATGGAGTTATGTTTCCTGGATTAAATTATTTTATCCGAAACTTTTTCATAAAGAATTTTTTTTTATCTAGATAACTTAATTTCTGTATGTGCGCATTTGGACAATTTTTTTCTCTTCAGGAAAGATAAATCTAAAAGTTTGGAAGAAAATAAATTCAAAGATGTTTAAAAAATTATCAATATGATCCTAATGTAAAGCAAAAATCAGCTAAGGACAGTGCTTTACATGAGGGAGGTACTCCTAAGTTTTCAAAAAAAAAAATACAAAAAATTAAATATTGAAGGTTCTAAATATAATCGGCTTTCGGGTCAGCACCGAAGTACTGACCACTGGGTTGGTATATACCCTCGGGGACTAACAGTCCACCGGCAGAAACCCAGTGGTAACAAATAACTAAATACCGAAGTTGCTGTGAATAAAGAGGTAGAGCAAACCATTCGATGAACTTTGTCCTAGATTGTGTCACTATCATATGGTGAGCCGGTTTAGACAGAGGGATACTATTCCATTTCAAAAGCATTACCAATCAACACCCATTCCCCGTCAGTCTCCGATTACCGTACAAGATAAAATTATGCAAATCTTTAATTTCCGTGCAGACAGCTTTCATAAATTGATACATACAAAATGAAGTATAGTCTGATATGAATACTGTTTTATCGAATTTCAAGTTAGCAATGTAGAAGTATGATTCCGGCATCAACAAACTAAAAAATGACGAACAGCCTTGAACTGCAATGTTTTGACTTGGGTACAATTTTACCGTCCCCCGACTTGTATTTTTAGGCAAAAACCCTTCTTATCAGGATATATTTGTTCAAAAGTATGATTTTGGAGAAATTAAGCTGGTTTTGTTTTCTCACGACATTGGCGAAGTAAAAAATTGGCTAAACATGTTTCATTCTACCATACATTGCTTTTCTCTGTATACATTGCTGTTCCCCCCGTATACAATGCTGTTCCGCGTGTAAGACAAGGATCGTGTGAAATATTCGCTCAATCACCTGATGTCACTCCCGGTTTTCATGGCAGTTCACAGTATCAGTGCCTTAGTTTTTAATGCTGTCTTTTTTTATTACCGTGCATTGTGGCTGTCTAACGTCCTTATTTTGTCTTTGTTTTTCGCTGTTGCCGTTTTTGCCATGTCTTTGGAATTTTGTAATCACCACTTCCCTTGTTCCGTCGGTATTCTACTGCCGTTGTTTTAATCCAGTATAGCGATTTATTAGTTTTTAAGTTACTGTTGTAACCAGAATGATTACCGATTCTTCGTCTCAATTTAAGGTGTCTGCAGGGTATTAATTTCCTATTATAGAATTTTATTAAAGAAACATAATTGTATTATTGTTCAAAATATAAAATAAAATTTGGGGGTCACCGTGCATTTAAGTCAGAAAACTGAAATTGAAAATGTAAAGATTTTACAAAGAAATGATAGGGAAAATGACTATATGAGCGGATAAATTTAAAAATGTAATATAAATTTTATTTATACTTTGCATGGGTTTTGAACTCATTATATTGTTTACATATAAAAAAGGGGTGATCACCGTTGAAATAAGCCAGATAAATTATGAAATGCTAATTTCTGCAGTGACATCTATATGAAATTCTTTTTTCAAATTATCTCCCTTGCTTATACCTCTACATTGACAACTCTGGACGTCTGAAAACGAAACTTTATGACAAGCGTGATGATTTCGACTTTCCAATAGTGAACTTCCCGTTTTTGAGCAGTAATAATCCCACTTCTCCGGCATATGGCGTGTACATTTCACAGCTCATTCGCTATTATCGTGCCTGTAGTTTGTACAGCGATTTTGTCAACAGATCGAAATTACTGTCTCAAAAACTTATACATCAAGGGTATGTTAATTCACTGTTGCAATTGTCGCTACAGAAGTTTTACGGTCGTCACCACGATTCGACAGACCATTATAATGTTCCTGTTTCACAAATGAGAACAGATATATTTGGGTAGATCCAGAGATTGTTACTGGACTGACTAACACCGACTGGGACAAAACCGGACTTTTCACTGGCAGTGTGACGGGTGCCATGCGTGGAGTAGATCATGCTTACCCTTCCGGAGCACCTGATGATACCTCAGTTTTTATAGGGATTCACACTGCTAGTGCTTTAGTTTTGTGACGTTCTTGTTCTTTTTTGTTTATTTGTTTCGTCTCTGTCATACCGTCTCAATTCGTGTTGCTGTGAATTGCCGTGATTTTGGATTTATGGTTTTAGAATTTCCCCTTTCCTCGTTCTTGCTTTGGTATTCGTTTGACGATGTATTAATTTCTGTGTTCTGTATATCAAGCTACAAATTTAAAGCACATGCGCTTACTTTATTTTTTTTAAATGAAAATGTTGTAAAATGAAAAAGGAATTGAAATTTCAAATACTTTGGGTTTTTTATTTACATTTTAAATACTTATTTTATTAAATTTCTTAATGTATGAAACCTAAATGAACAAGAATAAAACAAAAAATTGCGGAATAATATCACTGAGACTCGTTTAATCTTTTCAACAAGAAAGGAAAAGCTTGTTTTACTTTCATTTCCGTTTAATCAATGTATACTACAATTTGAAAAGCTTGATACTATCCACAAACACATGTCTGAGAAATTCTGTGCCTTCTATCCTTGTGCTATTTATTCAGGAAATTAAAGAATTTTTTTATCTTCAGTTTAGACTTCTATAAGAACATATTAGTCTAATGTTGTATACACCTTATGATTTATAAAATGTTAGTCTACTGCGGTTCTATTTTACAGCTAAACAAAATATTCAGATGAAGTTGGTATAGGATCCTAAATCCTATAGGATTTGTGGGGAAGTGGTTCTTTGCAAACTTTTTTGATAAAATGTTGTATTAATTATATATAAGAACGAGGTAGAGCAATTAATTTGATGAAATTACTTGTAATACCAGATTATATCACAATCATTTTGTCGTCTGGGTATTTCAAAGATTGCGACTTATTTGAATTTCTAATCTTTAACCGTTCCACGAACAAGATAAAATTATGCAAGTCTCCAATTTTCATAAAGACAGCT
The DNA here is from genome assembly GCA_002080025.1 of Modiolus philippinarum. Classification (NCBI taxonomy): domain Eukaryota; kingdom Metazoa; phylum Mollusca; class Bivalvia; order Mytilida; family Modiolidae; genus Modiolus; species Modiolus philippinarum. Next base: position 31,804 of record MJUU01033758.1, on the reverse strand, counting down.
TTCCTAAATTGATGTATACAAAATGAAATTTATACTCTGATATTAATACTAGTTTATCGAATTTCAAATTAGCAATGTGGAAGTCAACAAACTAAATAGTGACGTCAGTGAACAGCCTTGAACTGCAACGTTTTGACTAAAGTGCAAACGAAGTTCGACTCGCATTTGATTGATCTTAAAATGTAGTCAGTTAAATTTTCTATTGGTTTTGGTGCAAATGAAATTTTAGTTAAGGCGTCCTAACTATAGAATATAATTCGCCGATAAAGTTTAATATAAATTTGTAAAAAAAACTCCTACATGACATGAAGAACAGCAATAAAAGCGTTGTTTCATTGCTTGTTGTAACCATGTATTTTATAAGAGACTTTGTATGTGCATTTACTCGATATTTTTTAATTAATTATGAAAACAAATGTACAGTGAGTCACCATATGGAGACCCCTAGATGTTTTGTTTTGGGTCGTTTCAGCCTGGATATGGGATGTTGTCTCCTTGACATTTACCCCATTTCCTTTTTTTTTCGTTGTTTAAATCTATTTTTAGAGACTTTGCTTCATGTGCATTAACTACATATTTCTTCATTGATAATGAACAAAAATGTACAAATTTCTCGTGGATAAAAGGTTTAGCTAAAATTGCCCCTGTGCATTCTATGTAAATTTAGACCAAGACTTGTCCTCAATTACAGAAAAAGTAATATGATTTATTGATCGTCCAACATACAACATATGCCTAGTCAACATAACTGCATTATTATGTACAATAGGTGTCAACAGAATTTATAGAAACTTTCTTAGGCTTAAGTGAATATGGTTTACCAGAATACTGAGCATCAATCGGATGCAATCTACATCAAGTACATCGCTAAAAATTGGGTGTCAGACAAAAGGGCCTGTTAATCTCGTCATGTGACACCGAGAAATCACAATAAAATTCAAATTTGAAAACGTTTCCCGCCAAAATATGACGTTGTGGGATTATGATGTCATTATTGTTTGCTTGAAACGTAATATCTTTCTGTTAGAAATGCAACTTCCGGGTACAAATTATGAACCCGGAAGTCCCCAAAACTGGACGAGACCTAGACACCCTATTCAGTTTTCATAACATGAGAAACCCTACAATGCGTACTCGTATTTCAGACCACAAAAATAACCAACCCTTACTATAGTTAGATAATAAATTCGTTTATCGCTACCATCAGCGATATGGCGTCCCCTATTTCTACACCCTGCTTTCCTGTTAACACTAAATACCCCATTTTTTACAGCCAGACTGACGGGACTCATATTAACGGGAAAATATAATATGATACTATTTTGTATCGTCAGTATGAACACAATTGTCAAGTTTGTTTTATTTCTATTCACAAGTTAAAGGATGAATCAAATGTTACATGTTGGTTCATAATGAATATTTTGACACTGTTTATAAAACAATTGTTGTGTCGTGTTTATTGCTTTTAACGAAAAAGGACATCCGTTATGATCAAATTCTACAACGTAATTATGATAAATCATCTCAATCATTTCAATTAAATGACGGAAAACCGCTGTAAAAGAGAGTCCCTACCAACGACAAAAGGTTTACATATGACAGATCTTAACTATCCGAGTCATTTGCATAATTGTTCCTAAGGTCGACCAATCAAATGCAGTTATGTTGTGACTAACTCATTGTTTGCTTCTATAGTTCCTTTGTAAAAGATGACAAAATGCTACTTTAGAATACTTGGGTATTTTTGTATTATGTATGAATGCACACAATATTTTGCCTGTTTTCTTTAACATTTTATGACATTGTGTTTTTTTTCTAAGCTGACAAAAGATATACATGTTACAAACTGGCGGTGTGTACAGATTTATTGAATTGGTTCTATTTCTAGAAAAAGTGAACTGCTTGTAAAAAGAAACAAAACAAACTGTCATTAGCTCACAATTCAATGCAATTCCGATTATTCTTGCTCTGCTTGGTCAGGCAGTGTTTCATCAAAAATGAAAAAAAAAATCTCTTTAAATCGCTAACTTAAAACAAAATAGTGCAATATATAAACAGTAATAAGAGTCCCAGATCTAGTGTGAGCAAGTCGGAGGTTGTAAGCCTTTGCTTTTTTGGTTTGCATGATAGAGTTCAGCAATTAAATTACTTTCATTTTAGGAAATTCATTAACAAAAAGAAAAAAAATGTGCAAAATTGTTTTTTGTTTTTGTTTTTCTGTTTAATCTTTATTTCACTCATGGTGAAACATTCTGCATGTGTATTAAAAAGATTTCATATACAAAATGAAAATAAATGAGATAGAAAATGTTGAAAGCAATTGCGTGTAAATAAGCATGTCCATTATTAGCTGCAACAGATACCTATGTTATGTTACTGTTGGTAATTTAACAAAGGTATGTATGGTGATTGTTGATTGTCCTAATTAACAAGATTACCTGTAACACCCACCTGTTGGCCAATTGTAACAACTATCTCGTGTAATTTATTTATGTGATGTCAATCAAAGTTGTGTAACAGAGAGAAAATTTTCGTTTCCACAACAGATTCTGAAACTATAACAGTATCAAGGACGTATAATGAGAATCTCATTATAAGTCCTTGAACAGTATGTAGTGAAACAAAAATCTTCAAAGATTTAATAAATGACCAATATCAATAGATTTTTTATTTAAAAAAAGAAATATTTTTACATATTATTATTAATTAAAAGGGAAGTGGTAATAAAAACAGAAAACAAAACACTATGAATATTATCCTTTATTGCCCGCAGTTTTGAAACCGGAAGTGAGAAGGGAGATAAATCATGTAAAACTGGAAATAGGTCAATTCTATCCTAGAATATATCTATATAAAAAGAATTAATGCAGGGTATCTGATTACATTTAATAACATCGTGGTACATATGTAGTTCATACTAAACTATTATGGACTTTTTAAGGGAATGTAACTCTGTCAGTCAGATGCGAACTGGTTAACGTGAATCGTACTGGTACCTGTGTAATATTTAACGAGTAAACGATAGCGATTGTCATGGTATATTATATCATTTATATATTTTGAAAACTATTTTAAATGTTACCTTAGGTTAATAAAATGTAACAAATAAAAGAATTAACTATATAAAACATTATTATACAATAATAATTGGGACTTCGTGTAACAAAAATAAGCGAATGACTTGTATACGTCCTTGCTTCAAAATAACGGTACAATTTATCATAGTCGTTTACTACACAACACACAAATTTGTTACACACGTGATGCATACATCACCATCAGGTCATTTCTTACGTAATTAAGCCACAGGTATCACAGGTGAAAATTGTTTATTGCCACAATCAACATCAGGGATGGCTGTCAAGGGTAATAAAATAATTGAACCATAAACAGTCTGCTCTATTCAAAATTGATTTTTTTTTAGATTTTTTTTTACTTTGTAATTTAAACAATAATAAATTGTTCATTTTTAAAAGTAGTTGTATTCTAAAATATTGACAAACAAAATAATATGAATCACAATTAATGTTGTTGGGTCATCACAATCTAGCAGTCGCCATATTGCCAGTTGTCTGGTGTAGAATCAGTGAAAATGACGATTTTCAAATCGATTTTGACGAGATAAGATCTTTATCTTAAGTGAAAAGAATTACACCGACGAATAGCATATTTTATCTATTTTCACCATATAGTTGTACAAATTAGAAAAGTGTATTAGTTCTCTCGCAATTCAGTTCTAAAAAGGGGATACTTCACAGAAAATACGATATTTACAATGCCTTAAATAGGGAATACTTGTGAAAATATTTGAAATTTAAGAATCAATTTTGACGAGACTAAACCTCTTCAAATTCTCATAAATATTATACCGAAAGAAAGAGAAATTTATGAAGAATAAGCACATAGTTGTACATTTTAAAGAACGCAATTCTAAATCTTGGTATTTTCTATTTTTTACAATCTATCGTTATATTTCTTTGTACAAAATACGACGATCCACAGGTAGCCACTTAAGTCACGTGACTGTTCGATGACGCTAATAGTTTAACATGTGAATAAGTCATTCATGTTAATATTTTCCTTGTTTACAAATTAGGTGAAAATTTTGATTCAATACATGAAGCATGACAATAGCAAAATGACATATTATACACATGTACACTTATAGTTTTGCTATTTTTTATTTACTTATCCTCATAAAACACAACAAAAAAATCACCCTAAAAATTTGTTGTTACCCAACAAAAAAAAATTTACCCCCCCAAAATTTTTTTACCCCAAAACAATTTTTTTAGCCCCCAAAATTTTTTTTACCCCCCAATTTTTTTAGTAAATAAGTCGAAATAAAAAAATGGAAAAAGGGTATGATACAGGGCTAGCCATGCGATAAATGGTGTGTGATAAAGGCGGGCCATGCGATTGAGGGTATGACGTCATAGTATGACAACCGAATGAAAGTCATGCACTGTATCACATATTAAAAACGTCTGTATTTATTACTAAACATATGATAAATATAGATTATTACTTGGCATTAATGACATCCAAATACCCAAATTCCTGGTTCACTAGATTTCAGAACAAAAGTTACCCTTTATTATGCTTGTAGCATTTGTATTTAAAAGAAAAATCCGATAACTTTAAATTGAAAATATGTATTATTAAAATTAAATATTGAACTTGAACTTGATAAAAAATAATAGATACTTAAAAAAGATATATTGTGGTTAGCATTTTTTGGGGTCAATTTCGTTGGTGTTGGTTTCAGTTTCGATGGAGTTGACAGCTAGGTAATCGATATTCTATCGATTAAAACGCAGCAAGACAATTTGCTCTTACATTTCATATTTAAATAATGGTTAACCCTTTCACAATAATTTCACACATATAAGATGGCAGAATAGAAAGGTGAAAATACCCGAACTGGCGTGTGATATAGCTTCCGAGTTGTGACGGAAAGGCATGTGATAAATTCCGGAAGTAGCTTTATCAGCCCTCTTACAACCAAATTCGTATTATCAGTAATTTTCATCATAAAATACATGCTTTATCTTGAGGTAAAAAAATGCTTTTATCTAGTCTAAGTATATGATAAAAGAAAATAGGACATTTTGTGTTTGATACGGACTTTATCACGACGTAGCGCATCAAACTCGCCTAACGGGCTCACTTGATACTGGCCGTGATAAAGTCTGTATGAAAAAACAAAATGTCATATATTCCATATTTATTATGATTACTTTATGGGTTCTTGATTAGTAAAGTAATCTTCCCCTATCTTGCCATAACAGGTTCAAAGACCACAATAATGAGAAGCGTGATAATGACGGCACGTGTAAACATGTAAATGTCAGACAAAAATGCAGTGATTGTGGCAGCTTCAAAATAAGAGATAATTGATTGACATTGGTATAAAATTTAAACCGTGAATAAATGGTGAGTGGTTAATCTGTGTGTAATTCAAACTACTGAGGATCAGTTATTAACGCACTTGTACATTTACGAAAGTACCGCACAGACATATAAAAAATTTCAAAACGAAATGTTGCTTGATTTATGTATCCTATAACTAGATGTACTTTTGCCAGACGTCAATAAAGTAGAAATGTTCGTCAATAGAGTAGAAATGTTAAGTTACAAACCTTTCTGATCATATAAATCTAGTCAAAATTGCAACAATTTGTGTTCAGATCTTACATTTTCGAATTTTCTGGCAAAAATTGGTGCGGTGCAACCATATGTTCTATATGAAAAGTATCACATATGCCTTATATTGACCATCCCGAAAATTAAAACAATTTTTTCAACATATTGATCGTGATCACCAACTGAGTTACATGTTAACCATACTGGTTTAATGTCCTTACCTTAAATTTCTTTAAAGAAAAATTAACATGTGAATGTAAATTTATTTTCTGAAAATTGTCTTATGGCTCTTCTGTTTTGTTCATATTAACATTCAACAAAGTTCGAAGATCATGGTCACAATTTGTATGAGTGTTTTGGCGATGTATAAGTAGAGCGAAACTGTTATCTTAGTTTTAATGCAAATCTTAAACATACATGTATGTAGTATTAAGTTAATGTTGCTTCCATAACATTGCTGTCACTTTCAAGTCCATCACACGGATTAGCCTCTGAACATTTATGTAATAGTAACTTGTGTAGAGGGCTGTATCCGGATTTACAGACTGCCTAAGGACCGTGTACTTTGTTACAGCCCGAGCCGAAGGCAAGGGCTGTAACAGGGCACAGGTCCGTTTCGAGGTCCTTAGGCAGTCTGTAAATCTTATGTAGCCCGATACACAAGTTTCTATTACTTTTATTTCATTGAACCACCAGTCAAACGCTTTAGGTTAATGTTTTCCACTTTTTTTTATTGTCGGCAATTTACGAAAATAATTAAATAAAAGTAAAAATGAAATTGGAAAACATAGAAATTTGACTTTCTGAAAGTGATTAATATTTAAAACAATCTGAGATTATTTTTTCTTATCTTTCTCGAGTGACAGGTTGAAAAAAAAATTGTGATTTTCAAGCTTAATATATTCTATTGTTCTGCTGACGTCACCACCGTGCTGTATTGCCTCAACGGGCTGTATCGGATCTCAATACAGCCCGCACAAGCGATAAAGTCCGCTCAGAGTGTTTTTGGGGCTGTATGTTAAAATACAGTATACCATGTGACAGTAATTGAACCAACTGAATTATTTGTAACAGAAGTAATGTGAAATAATAAAACGATATAGATTCAAAATTAGAGTTGTATTTAAACCAGAGTTATACTCATGTCTAATTACAGTTGGTCACTTTTTCTTTAGAGTTCGTATAATGCAACGGGTTACTATAAACATGAAAATTTTGCGTCGGGGTAATGTTTGCTTATTTTGCGTTTAGGATTTTTGCAAAGGGCGGGGGGTAATTGTCGCTTATTTTGCGTTTTGCGTTTAGATATTTACGCGAATAGAACCCCAACGTGAATATTTTTAATAACAATCGTTTCAAAATTATATCCCGACAATCCGCGAATATTAAAGAACATTTCCATCGTATCTACCCCCGTGAGCTTGAAATTAATGAGACAACCGAAACACCCGCTCTGCAATGTTATTTTCTAAATTGAAAATAGACGTCTTAAATCTATGATGTATGACAAACGTCATGATTTTGACTTCGCAATTTTGAACTTTCCCTTTCTTAGCAGCAATATTCCTACTTTCCCAGCGCATGGAGTGTATATTATATTTCACAATGTATTCGTTACTGTAAAGCTTGTAGTTTGCTTGTAAATTGTGGCATGTGATTGTAGTTCCTGGCCATTGTAGGTGTTTGCTGTTTTCCTGTTTTTGTAATTCATAGATTTACTTCGTTAAAAGAACAAAAACACTATGATCACATAAACTGCTAAGTCAGGGATACAAAATGTATGTTCAGCCTTTGTTACTTTCATCCCTTCAGACGCAACTGTTATCGCTTTGTTTTAAGAGTTCCCTCTTTAGTATAAAGACCCCTTCTATATTTCTCTAAAGAGAGCAGACGCACTGGGTGTCGTATGGAAGGCGAAATTTCCTGCCCCTACCCATTTCTCCAATTTTCCAGTGGCAGTCAAAAGTCGTTGCCCAGGTTGTCCCTTCCACCTTTATTTCTTTCTTCTGATACTTTCAATTTTTTGAATTGATTAACTTGTTCTCGTCCTGATATAGCTGAAATATTGCTCATTGGACGTTAAACTCTAACTAATCAATCAATCAATCAATCATACATGTTACTTGAACAGTAATATTACAGTGAGTGATGTTTTGAAGTTGACTCCTTACGCGACAGCTAGCACAAATTATACAGACTTTCTCTTTAGAAATATTTATCTCTGTGACCACTTTATCAATTACGGCTCAAAAAACTACCGTCTCATACAATCCTTAGAAAAAGTTCTGCAATAGATATCAGTCCCTTGTGGAAAACTTTGAAGTTTTGGCCCGAACTTTAATTCACGATTTTTTTTCCTGGCTACAGGATGGTCATTTCTTTTTTCACTTTCTACGACCTTTCAATATCAATTGCTGTTGAGTCGTTACCGGACACTCCCACAATGAGAGGGGGATTTGGCAGGACATCAAACCGGTTTAACCCTACATTTCAAATGCCTGTAGCAAGTCAGAATCATCGTAGTCGACATTTTTTTCAGGTAGTTAGAACCTGATGGGTCTTTTTGCCTAAAAAAAGTGGACTTTTGAAAATTCTGTTCGGTAATTTTTTTTTTTTTTTTTATGTGTCGTGCCCTTCGTTTCGTCTTCTGGTGTTTTCTGTCTTGTTTTGTCTCTGGATACTTACATTTTATGTATGTTAACTTGTGTTTTTTCCCGTTGGTATTCTACTGCCGTTGTTATGTTATAGAAATTTGCAAGACAAAAACTGGGAGTCACTGGTGTTGTAAGTCCACAATTGTTCACTGGAAATGAGTGAAATAAACTGCAGTGATTGACATCTATTTATTACGACATATTATTCATGCCCAGTAGAAAACAAATGTAAACAAAAGTCGTAATATATGATATTGAATTCGTTTTTACGAGTTAAATTTCTTTTGTACGATTAAGAATCGTCAATGAATGATTTTCAATTTCAATCAGATGATTTCCAGTAACACGGGCATCATTCCGTTTATCGAGAAAAATGCACGGAAATGACTAAGTAATGGCGGTTAAGTATTACATCAGATGCTTCATGGGTCATGGATCAGGCAACGGTTCGTGAAGGACTAAATTAGTGATTTTAAGTCATTTTTAAACTTTTAATTCTAGTTTGATTTTTACTGTGAGTCTTTTTGTGTATTTATACTTTAGCGATTCACCACACATAGGGGGAGGGTTTGAATCCAAGAAAACGAGTTGAACCCCACCGCAATTTTTTGCGCCTGTTCCAAGTCAGGAATACTTGTCCTTGTCTTCTCATAAAATTTTAGTTACTTTATATTTGGGTTATTAGGTGTGGTTTGTTTCCATTGATTTATTCACTTTTTTACCTTTTGGGGGCCATTTTGGGCTTGCTATATGGTGTGATATTCCTAACTGTGTTGAAGACCGTACGGTGACCCCTAGATGCTTTGATTTTGATCTTTTTAACCAGGATATTGGATGTTGTCTCCTTGACATTTACCCCCATTTCCTTTCTTTCTCATGTTTATTTAAAAGCAAAAATGAAATCTAAAAAAATAAAACTGTCTGTCAAAATGCTAGTCATCAATAGCTATTTTGGTGTAAAAAAAATTACGAATATACTTTGCAGTATTCTGAAAAACGAAAAAGACCTTAACCTATGCAATTTTCATTTACATATACCCTCATTTGGTCATATTTTGATACGATAGTGATCTTTTTCTCAATATTATTTATGATATTCCCACAGATATGAACACATATTGTCAGAAGAAGCTTTATGATGTCTTATCTCTATTATATACTTTTGCTTGGATCGTTTGGACCAAAAAGCTCTTTTCTTGCACGTGAAGGATCAAGCAACATAAATTTTGATTCGTGAAGGATCGACTTGACCGAGCCAATGACGATTTGATATTTGATCTGCTAAGGCAAGTATAACCCTGAAGTTCTCCGATGATTTAAAAAAAAACAAGATATAATAGTATGGGTTGCCCAAAATGTTGTTCGCATAAGAAATTATCTCATGTGTTAATTCTGCTGTAAATGATACAAGACAAGAAAGAAAACATATGATAAAGTGCGATTATTATACATGTTATATTTACAACATGGAATCAAATGTACAGCATAAAATCACTACAATTAAACGGGAGAGCTAGCACAACTGTGACCTTTTCATTGGACACATGTTATCCTCATGACCGCCTTATTAATCTAGGCTTAAAAAAAATCCGCCTCATACGATCATTAAAAATTCATTATTGCAGATCAGTAAAAAATCTGGAATTCTATAGGAGTTTCCGCCGTGACGTCACAGGTTCGAAAAATTTACATTGGTTGGCAAGAAATTGTCGTCAATGATTAGGGTGTCATAAAATTGTATTTTTTTTTACTAGTTAATAATTCCCGGCACCTGAATCGGGTTTCGCCTGACCGCAAAACGTTTTAGCCAAACTGAGCGAATCATGCACTAAAGACCTCTGCATTAATTTTTCTAAAGACAGCGGGGTCAATTTGGCTAAATTTCCTGCCCCTACCCATTTCACCCCTTTTCCAGTGGCTATCAAAACTCGTTGCCCCGGTTATCCCTTCCACCTTTGTTCTTTCTTCTTTTACTAACATTTTTAATGGATTAGATATAGTTGAAATATTACTCACTGGAGTCAAACTACTAATAAATTAATCAATTTACAAAGTCCTTCACAAGCTCAATTGTTTGTTGCCTGATCCTTCACAGGCAGAAAATATCAGTTTTTATGTTTTCAATGTTGATATATTGATATATTGGTATATTAATATATTGGCATAAATAGGTTCATTGGTTACGGCAATATCAAAGTTTGTCAATATCTTGCATAATTAAGTCTATTTTGTAAATAAAATAAACGAAATAACACTTTTTGTGACCATATCTTCACGTAGGAAATGTGGGTGAGGAGTCCGCCTTCAACGTTTTTTGAGAAAACTATGCATTTTCCAACCATGAATTTAGCATGGCTTGAAGCCATTATTATTGAAGCATTTTGACAGACATATTTAAATTTTAGAAATTTATCCTTGTAAATAGAATATAATCAAATAATCATTGACCTTCAATGTTTTCCTCGATAGAAAGTCCTTCACGAACCATTGCCTGATCCATCACGCATCCCATGCAATACTTGACTGCCATTACCTAGTCCCACATGTGCATTTTCTCGATAAACGGAATGATGCCCGTGAGTGAGGTCCATTGTTGCATAAAATACTTTTGATTGACGAAGTATTGAGAATTCATCTTTCGATGTTATTCATAGCATCCAGTCAAACTGTATTTCCACTTCATATCATCTTGTACATGGTAGGAACTTATTGGGCTATTATTTAATAGGAGAGAACCCAGAAATCATAATTACATTGTTTGGTTCTTATTGACGTTTTCATTTCCAGAGACATCATGTGTGCCCGTAGGTTTTTTTTTTTGGTCCCATCAGGCATTTAAACTGTTTTTCAAAGAACGTCGTTAATGAAGAATTTAAGGCTGGCAAAGCCATGTGATGGAATAAACTCACTCATATGAAGTAAAAGCATGTTACTTCTCAAATTTTTGAAACTGTTTTTGACTTTCGGAATATTCTTGTTTCATAATCACGATGCATTAAATAATTTAAACTAACCACACCCCTCTTTTTTCAAACTACGATTCTATGCATATTTGATACACATTTGACAAAATGTGGTGACATTTTCGATATTCCTTCATCGCATTTCAAAGATTGATAGGCCTTATGAAAAGTGAATGAAAAGTCTACAGAAGTTTGGTTTCCCACCAAAATTGCAGGCATTATATTATGGAGCAGATCATGCTTTCCCTTTCAGAACACCTGATGATATTTAAGTTTTTGTAGGGGTTCACACGGCTAGTGCTTAAGTTTTGTGGCTTCTCGTTTATTTTTGTTTTGTCTTTGTCATGCTCGTCTCAATTAGTGTTTGATATAAATTGCCGTGATTATGGATTTTTGATTTTTAAAATCCTCCTTTTATCATTTTTGTTTCGGTATTCGTTTGCCCGTGTATCTCAAAATTTGGAACACTGACCTATCATTTTTGTGTTTGCTTAAGATTTTGATCTTGCCATGGTTTCTATTGGTTCAGCGTTGTTCATCTGCTTGTTTTACTTTTCTGTCTGGTACTAATCTTGTGTCGTTGTAAATTGGTGTTTTCGGTGTTGCCATTGTCCCTGGATTGTTTGTTTTTAAAGTAACAATTCGGTTATCACTTACTTTTCTTACAAATAAAATCTTGATCTTATAAACTATTTGAGTGTCCATCCTTCAATTTCAGTTTCTTTGAGCATTCTTTATATCCACAAGAACAAGTTGCAATGTTTTCTGCATAACCAAAATCAAATAAAAAATCTTGACATCAGTCCATTTTATAAAACACAGCAAAAATAAATTGATTTACAAAAAAAAAAAAAAAAAGAA
>MJUU01033758.1:4713-19376 GCA_002080025.1 Modiolus philippinarum | reverse complement strand
GGGGGGGGGGGGGAGTCTTAAACAGTGTATTCCATTCGACTAGTTAAAAAGATTCAATACATTTGTCCCAAAATATCGTACAATATATATCGATAACTGAAAAAGCACCTAACATTATACACTTTCAGTGCTTCAAACTTATTGGATCATGTAGACTTTCAATAAAATATTGACGAGTTTTTCTTACACAATGTACATTTGGATCTATCTTTTACCAAGAGCTCCCTACAGTCAATGCAAAGATGTGACGACGCTCCATTTTACTTTCTGTTCGAAATCCTAGGCTTTTATTATAAATTTTGATATCTTCAAAATCACGTTGACGGAATTCTGATTGATTGATGTCAAAGGTCATAGAATTGAAGCAAAATGGGGTGTTGTTAGAATTCCTCTTGCAGTGAATGGTAGATTGAATTTTGATTAAATAACATTTGGAGTAACCAGTACATAACACCATAGAAAACGTTTTTTATTGTTGAAAATAACATAGTCAATTAAGAACAAACTGAAACTATGTCGTCTATGAAAGGGTTGGTTCATTACTTTGCTTCCATTTGTTTTTATTACATTCATATTTACTCCCATTACACAAATTACGAATATTGGTCATTTTATTTTGATTGTGTCTTTTTTTGCGTACAATTGATCAATTTAAAATGCCACAACACCAAACATAGCAGCGCCATGTTAGAAACATCGATGACAACACGTGTAAAAAAACAACTATTCTACAGTGAAGGTCAGAGACACGTGAAAAATATTAATCGTAGATATTATTGGTTGACACTAGTATAAATTCTAAACCGTGAATAGAAAATGAGTGGTAAATATGTCTGAGGATCAGGAATTAACGTGGTTGTGCAAAAGTACATGTATCCTGCATATATTATAATACGAAATGTTTGTATCTTACATGTATATCCATATGTCAATTGAGCCTTCATTATACGGTAAATCGACAGCAAATGTGTATTAATTGTATGTTTATTGACAACCCCGCAGTCATGAATAATATTTAGAATGGATATACCGTTGCTGGATAATTAGACATGAATTACTCTCGAAACGATCCTATGGACCGCCTAGAACTTACTATGAGGTAGGAGCAAAGATCATCCTTGAAATTCTCATGGCCACTTCAAAATGAAGAACAACAATAAAATCGTTGTTCCGTTGCTTTGGTTTACTATGTATTTTAGAGACTTTTTCTCATGAACATTTACTCCATATGTGTTTATATTCACTAAGGTAACGCAAACACTATATACACAAGAGACAGGAAGTTTTTGTCAGCATAATAAATCAAGCTATAATGTGTTTAGTAGCTTCGCGACGTTGTTTTCACAGCGAAAATAAAGATGGCATGAGCGACGACAAGTTGTTGTTGTAGAGGAGCATCCATAGACATGTAGACCAGATTGCATACGTACAGGACTTGCTTTTATTCAACGAACATATCCATAGAATCCATTTAAAGATGTCCAATCACAATTTGATAGTGCTCACTCCTTTCAACCTCTGTCCTAAATTTGGACTCCTGCTTAGCCTATACTGACATTTTTGACAAAATATTTTCCAATTTAAATGACATTATGCCTTTGAATACCACAATGCTCAAATGATTGAGACTAACCTTTTTCCACACATTGTTGGGAAATCAACCATTGTCGGATTGCTTGTTGTGAAAAGTAAATCTCATATTTGACTTGTTCAATGCAAATTCAAAAGTTTTATTGACTGCAGTCTGGCCCGTTTATACCGTCCTGATTTGTATCGTGAAATCACCGCATCTAGTGGTACCGCAGCTGATACAGTCTTCAAAAAAGGATTCCAATGGAGTTCCATTACAAAGGGGGTTCCAGTCCATTTTTCATTAAGTGTGCATATATTTTGCACGAAATCTTCAAATTTTAACGGAAAACTTAGTAATTGAGGGGGGGGGGTGTTACCCCGGGACACCCCATCGAGATTTTCCAATCAGTGATCTATTGATTTTTTTTTCATAAAAATGGAGATGCATAAGCCGGAACCTCCCATCTTGATCCGCCAGTGCCATCTTCATAATGCCCCTTTATAAGAAAGGCTTTAGGCCTTCATTTTTGTATAGTAAACAACAGTTTTCTCGGTAAATTTAGCTTCGTTTCCATAAAGGTTATCCCTACCCAGATATTAATTATAGGTGATACTCATTTAAATCACCTTCGCATTTATATCTTATCTGGATACAATAGATCATTTTCATTTTCCCATCAATACTTGATAGTCGAAGTTTCAAAGTACTACCTGCAGGAATAGTTTTCTTAGTTAAAGCTTTTTCCGCTATTTTGATCGGGTATCGAGTAAGTCAGCATAATACTGAGTATAAATAAAAGATCAAATAAAAAAGTTTGCTGTTGGATAAAATTTTAAAAAATGTAAAAGGTTAAATGAATGAAAAAATTTAATAATTTAGTTGATTGATCAAAATTTTATTTTTTCCCCCTGTTTTGAAAGTAAGTGAGAATCGAACCGTCAATCCAAAGACAATGGCAACATCGGAAACAACAAATAAACAAATTTAGAAATTTTGATATTTTTTATTTTTTTGGCCGAATTTAAAATATTATAATAAAGGGAAAAAATTAGACGTGTTTCAAGGATCAATTACATCATGGGACATCTTTTTGCTTTTTATTTGAATTACTCTGTATAAATAACAGTGGCGTTTCAAGTTTTGATTCAGAAACCATACGGAGGTACAAATAGGCGATAAACATCAATGGCGTAAGGAACGGGCATTTTCAAATAAGAAGTCTGCTACTGGCAGAAGACAAAAACAAACGATTTCAGATTTACTTTTTTCTGGATAAAAGTCTGACTGACAACTAGCGAAAATGATATCTTAGAAATTTTGCTACCCTGGACGGCCCCACCCCCTAATTCTCAAGCTCATTATCTTTTTTGGTCAGACACTTATTCATACAAATGCTGTTCAAAATGTATTTGTACGAATTTGACCTCTAAGAAAATTTTTTTCATTGGCTCCAGTTGTCAACCGATATGTCTGGAAAAAGTTGTTGCATGATGGGAAAATCAGATTTTATGAATGAAAATTGTTTTGTAGGGTTATACTAGTGAATGAATGTTTAATGTATGGCGGTAAAACCACTCCTTTTGACCTTTGGGAATTGTTTTCATTTGCTCAATTACGGTATTTAGTTATTATTTACACTCGACCGGTGTATGCACAAAGCGAAATCAATGAATAAATATAGGTCATTTTATTTAATGTCCACTTATCCAACGTGGACAACTGAAATATTATGCCGCAATGAACTCCAGTTTTATTTGTTGTGTACTGCACGTTTAAGCCTTTTCCAAGACTGTTATTTATCTAGTTTTTGTGTACAATTGATGTAAACGTTATCAATTCAGCATAACGTCGACACCTGCATCAGAACTATTCCTTAATCTTATTACAGTTACTAACTTATTCTCTAGAGTTCGGGTGTTGCGACGGGTTAAACATTTGTGACAGCATTTTTCATTTTTCCGTATTTATATTTTGCATGTCCTCTCAGACATATGATATAGAGGAATGTACAAGAATGAACATAAACGATCCTTCATTTTCAATGAACTTTATTTTTGGTGAACATTGTGTATTTTTTGTGTGTGTGTGTTTTTTTAATGTGAGAAAATTGTCATTTTGATCTTTACATCACCTTTAACAGGTAACACTGTGTTGGTTGTAAACGATACCGTGAAGACAAATTCAACATACTATCGAATTTATGACGAGAGGAGTGTTGCTGTGACGTATGATTGTATAGTAATAATAGACAACACTGATTCTACTTAAAAATGATATTGAATAACCTCTGTTTATGGATAACCAAACATAGAATCTGCAAAAAGTTTATCACATAATTTCCATATTAGACGATGGGCTGGAATTTTGCAACTTCCGAATCACCCACCCATTTTTTAAATTTGCATACATCCCCTCTTCAAAATAGAACATATTAACACGAACTTAACCTGCACGCACTGTTTGAGTTAGGCCCATTTTTAGACCCACCTACCAAAATTTTGGAAAATTTCGTTTTTCGATCACGTTTTTCTTTCACTTGCTTCAAAATGTTGACCGAATGATTCCGAGTTATAATTACTTGCTTACTGTATGAGCCCAGGTTTTTACAGTTTTTATGCCCAATACGTTCCATACCGCAATTAAAAGAACCCTTACGCCTATGAAATATTGACGAAAAGACTGATATCTGCAATGAAATTGCGTAAGTTTGATGGTCTAGAGAACCCGCAGTGCATCTCAAATCCCGAATCTGAAAATGGTTTTTTGTTTTTCAATCTATTTTCTTCAATATAAAACATGTTAGGACGATGTTTACATATTTAAAATGAGGAGAATTGTATTTTCAAATAGACCAAATACATGGATCTTTGAATATTCTCGTTTTTGAATAAGTTTTGCCTTTCTTTTGCCTAATATTATTCTTTATAGTAAACAAAAATCATTTGAAATAGATACGTATCAAATCAAAGCTTATTATATTTGCTTTACAACCGTTACAAATAAAGGCGGTTTTTAGGTAATATAAACATCATGCATCAATAAAACTTACCCCTACCCTAACAAATTTACTCTAAAATTGTCGATTTTTTTTCTATTTTCGCATAAAAATACCCAGGCCATGTGAAATGTGTGTTACAAACAGCTAATTACAAAGGGCATTTCTCGTCTGTCCTCGATTTTATGGAAATGTTAAAAAATGTCAGAAGCTGATAAATAATCCAGAAATAACTGGGACGTAACTTAATTCTTTACGTAATAGTTGATATCGACGAGATATTCTGAACAAATCCGTTACATTGGCTTTGGATTCCAGTGACCTGAAGACTTTACATATATACTGGCCTCTCACTGCCAATGTCTATTGAAATACATGACGACTCTTTACCAAATTCTTCAGAGAGTTTTGAGTTTGATTTTTCTTTCGTAGTGCGACAGTCTTTTACCAGCAGAGTAGGTTCCTTGAGTTTACCGAAACATAAGCGGCGAGCACTCTTTTACCCATCTTTCTAAATTACGTATTGTCATGTGCATTTCTTTTCCAAGATAGTGGTCATTGAGTTAGTTGTCTTCCTGTATTGGGTTGTATTTGCATGTTTATTATACTATAGGGAAACGGGAGAAAGGGGAGGTTTGTGTGCCCGTAAACGAGTTTAACCCTACCGCTGGCTTTTGATAACCCTGTACCAAGTCCGGCTATCCCAAGTTCCTAGCGTTATTTATGTTTGTCTCGTGTTTTCATTATTGTTTTTCTATGTGCAGTTTGCTTGTAAATTGTGGCATTTGAATGTAGTTCTCGGCCATTGCAGGTGTTTACTGTTATCATGTTTTTGTTATTGTATAGGACAATGTTGCATTAATAACATCATGATTTGGTATTTTAACAGCCATTTAATGACGCAAGCTCAATATTTTCCCAAAAATGAAAAAAAAAAAAAGATTTTTTTTTAAATTTCAGAATTGTCCAAGATCACTGTTAAATCGTTAAATATGCCAAAACTGGAGGATATATCTGCAGATATGCCAATTATTTATTCTAATCGATATACTTGTTGTCTTAAAACATTGTTTAGAAAAATACAAGAAATATTTAACTTCACTCTAAATACCAAAAATCTTACCCCTACCCTAACAATTGCCAATTTTTTGTCTACGTTGGGATTAAAATAAAGCACAAAACGCAAAATATGCATTGCATAAAACAAAGTTGCATGACTTCTAACATGAATTGGTATTTCAAATCCCATTTGTCAGCTTCAATATTTTGTCTAAAATTGATGAAAAATGGGAATTCAGCAGTTCAGATTTGTCCAAAATTCACCTTTAAATCGTTATATGGGGCAAATCTTGAGGATTTATCTGTAGAAATGCCAATTAATTGTTTTAATCGATACATAAGTTATCTTAAAACACTGCTTAGAAAAACAACGAGTGCTCAATGTGATTCTAGATACTGAGAATTTTATCCCTACCCCTACACAGGAAAAATTGCAAACCCGTTTTATATCCGTTTCACATCAGTTTTGCATCCGTAACTTTACCTGTGAAACGGATGAATAGTACCACGTCTGTAAAACACCTGTATTTTTACGGATGTTTCCCAGATGGGTAACGTATGTAAAACGGATGTGACACGTTAAACCGAGCGTTAAACATCTGTATTACATCCGTTTCACGGACATTACATTTGTGTACTAAACAGATGTTTTACGGATGTTCAAAAACACCTGTTTTACGGACGTTTTATAACGCTTGTTTTACATCACATCCGTTATACACATGCAAAACGCCTGTAAACCCTCTGTTTGTAAAAACGTCCGTTTGACGTCCGTTGCAATTATACAAAATTAAAATAAAAATCCCCAAAATATGTCTGTCTTTACATATATATGAACAAAGAATACTTATGGTTTACTTTCTTTGCAAAAGATGTATTTGATATAATATCGTAATATGTAATTCAAACGCCAAAATTTTGGTAAAATTGATTATTTTGGGCGAATTTTGTGAAAAATGGGAATTTCCATCATTTCAGAATTTTAAGAAATTCAAAGTTGAATTGCTGAATAACTGCCAATAACCCACGCACATAATCTTATTTGTGATATATGGGAGCCTCTGAGTATCTTGGTGTTTTAAAATAATATATCATTGGACCTTAAAAAAATGTGTAAGCTTTTCAAGCTGAATGAAATTAAATAAATTGTGTTGAATATGTGTGGTAATGGGTAAAATGTTTGTAATTTATGAGACTGTAGTTAGTCTAAAATGTTTAAAAGCATCCTTTTTAATTGCTGAGATATAATGAAACGATATTTAATCAGCATTTTCAAGTAATATATCAATCTCATGAAGTAATTACATCTCAAAGTCAAAACAGTAGAAATTCTGAAAAACGGAAAATTCCCATATTGAAAACCATTTCGGACAGAAGAGTCGAAAAGAGACCCCTTAAAAAGTTTAAATCTACATAATTGATCTTCTGCATGTCATCTTAATGGAAATACACAACAGAATTCTCATAACACATTATCTTTTTATTATTTAGAGTCTGAATATTTCAAATTTTCCCTTAATTTTTAGGGGTATTGGTGCTAATTTTGATATTTCTGAACTTATATTTCGTCTGTAACTAAAATGTGTGCCCACAATTTGTTGTTTATGTATCATTATTCATGACTAAATTGGCCATTTTTAAATATATATATGTATTCAGATTTTAACGATTCTAAAGTCAGAAGTTCGAGATTTCCTTTTTTCAAAAACTATATTCCGAAAATAAATTTTATGGACTTTAAAGGTTTTACTTTTCACCATTGTATCACTCCTGATAAGTTAGGTATAAAAACTAGATCAAATGAGGAGGGTTATTTATCTGAAAGGAATGAAATCCTAAAATTGTCATTATCGCAATTTAATGCAGGGGTAAGGATATGTATTTTGTATCCTTAGATCATAAAAAGGGCGTTAAGTGCCCAAACTTGTGTTCATTGAAACGAATATTTAATTTGCTTTAATTTGGTACCAAATTTCAGAACATATTTCTTACCTTTTAAAAAATAATGGAGCTTAAAAATGAAACTTAGGTTGAAACGGAAATACAAGAATTGTTCATGGAATACTATGACATGTATAAAACTGGCCCTATTCTGCCTATTTGATCAGGTCGTGTTCGTGTTAACATGTTTTATGTTGAACAGGGGACAAGGACTGACTGAAAACAAATCGGTCTGGTTTGGAAAGGGGATGTTCGCGGGGTTGCACGGAAAGTGTTTCCAGCCCACTGACTATATACATATATTACTAACATGACTAAATAAAGATGGATTTTTTTATGCTTTATGGGCATTTTTAAACGCATTAAGGTATTTTGCTATAGATTATAAGAAGCCAACAGCGTTGATAGTGCAAGATCAAGAATTGAGGGTAAGATTTCAATATTTTTCTACCGTGGCTTCGCCTGAGATTTCTAAATGTTGTAATGTCAACGGTGTCCGATTATTTTTCTCATTTTCGTTCATGAAAACGCCATTACTTAGCGACTCACCATAACGTAAATGATGTCATAGTATACACGAGGCTGTCTCACATGGGGTGGTGTGGGACAAATAAAAATCTCACACCGCTTGAAATAGGAACTGAGTTGTCTCAAAAGTGTGAAAAGGCGATCTATAAAATATTGTATCACGTATCATTGTATATTACTATATTTGATAAGAAAAATTATTTGTATTGACAAAATTTAAAATTATCTCTTCTCTTTTAGGAATAATCCAATAAGATTTAAACACAACGAAATTTGCGGTTGATTAAGCAACTCTGGTATATTTTGTATCAATATTCACCTAGAACCTTTTTTATTATACCCGGACTTGTACCTCATTATTGAAATCGTGAAACAAAACTAACGACAAACGTGATGTTTTCACATTTTAAAAGTGACCTTCTCGTTTTTAGCTCACCTGGCCATGTGAGCTTTTGCGATCACTCGGCGTCCGTCATCCGTCTGTCGTCCATTAACTTTTTTTCAAAGATCTTCTCTCTTGAAAATACTGAGCCAATGCTAACCAAACTTGGCCTTAATCATCACTAGGGTATGCACTTTCAAATTTATGAATTTTATATTTTACGAAAGGACATGGAGTAAATGAACATGAGACCATAACACATAAACTTCAACAATAATAATTTCAATGAGCCGTATGGCCATTTCGGAAAAATTTAATCCTCATCAGCAGCACTAGAACCCAAACAAAGGAAATCCAAAATTTCAAAAACGGCACCATACCAAACAGTGATAATCTTATTGCTATTTTCAATGATAACAGCAGGTATATTGACGATATCCTTACTATTGACAATCCCCAGTTTTTAGAAATTGTAGACATTATATCTCCACAAGAACTGAAATTAAATAAAGCTAAAAATGATTCCAAATACTTCCCTTTTCTGGATCTAACTATCATTATTGACGCTGGTAAAATAAAAACTAAAACATATGATAAAAGGGATGATTTTGATTTCACTATAACTAATTTCTCTTTTCTTGACGGCGACTTCCCTCAAGCTCCATCCTACGGGGTGTACATTTCTCAACTAGTACGATTTGCACGTGTTTGTTCTACTCTTGACGATTTTAATGAACGTAACCTTACTATTCCAGCAAAGCTTTTACAACAGGGTTGCAGATTTCATAAGTTGTTGAATACCTTTAAGAAGTTTTATAACAGATATGAATATTTAATGTCTAAATATGGCGTTACCCGCAAACAGCTTATTACTAAGGGCATTTCTAATCCTCGTTTTTACGGTAATGTTGTTAAAAAATGCCACAAACTGATTAAAAATCCAGAAAAGCTGGGACGTAACTTACATTCTTTATGTAATGGGGGATATTGACAAGATGCTCTGCTTGCATCCGTTAAATTAGCTTTGAGATGTAGTGACCGGAAAATTTCAAATACATACTGACCTCTCACTGATACTGCCGATGTCTACTGAAATATATGATGATTCTTGACCAAATCCTGCGGAAAGTTTTGAGTTTGATTTTTCTTCTATAGTGCGGCATTGTTTTATCAGCAGACTAGGCTCCTTTGGCTAGCCGACAGTTTAGCGGCGAGTATCCCTTGACCCATCTTTTAAAACTACTTATTGTCATATTCTCTCCTTTCAAGATTGTGGTCATGGAGTTAGTAGTCTACCTGTATTTGGGTTTTATTGTTTACTAAACTATAGGGAAGGGGTACAGATAAAGGGGAGGTTTGGGTACTCATAAACCGGTTTAATCCTACCGCTGGCTTTTGCTAGTGCCGGTACCAAGTCCGGCTGTCCCGAGTTCCTCTCGTTGTTTATGTTTGTCTTTTGTCTAATTTGTGTTTTTTCCTGTGTAGTTCCTTGGCAGATCGTGACATGTAATTATAATTTTCAGCCATTGTACGTGTTTCCTGTTGTCCCCTTCATTTCATTGAAATGTATAAAACCAAACGAAATCCTAATAATCAGTAATATTAAATATATCTAAGGACAAAAATACGATGGAGGGAGTTTGGTTTAAGAATTTACATAAATTTAGATAAAATAGTAATTGAAAAAAATGTACACATGATTTTTATGTCTGTTTACCAAACAACATGGCCGCTGTAAGTAAAAACTTAGTAGTAAGTCTTCCATGGAAGACATATGTAGCCTGTGTAATAACACAAAAACTAAGTTCAGTCAAACAGGAAGTTGGCATGCTAGAGATTCAAAACTCCATTACACGGTATAGGTCCGCATACTGATACTCCATGCTAAATTACAGAAGGTTGGGATATGTGGTTCCTCAGGAAAAAGTGACAGTAATTTTTTTTACGCCAATCGGCAAAAATATTCTAAGTTCCGCCAAACAGGAAGTGGGCTTGTAAGAGATCTCAAGCTTCATACTAAATTGTAGAAGGATCTGTGGTTCTTGAGAAAAACGTGACAGAAATTTTAAAGACGCAAAAAATATTCTAAGTTTCGACAAACAGGATGTGGGCTTGCGTGAGATCCCAAACTCTGTTACAGGGTATAGATCCCCATACTTATACTCTATGCCAAATTGCAGAAAGCTCGGATAAATAGTACCTAAGAAAAATGTGACAGAAATTATTGTGACACCGACAACGACGACGCAACACGACGGATAGCGATCCCTATATGTCGTCACTGCGTGAACGCAGGCGACACAATAAACATAGGGATAAATTGCTGTTTTTTGTTAATAACTGAAAATCCGTAACAGATATTGAAAGTCTGACATTGGATAAAAATGATCAGAATGATGAGAACTACCCACCGAAAATATCCGATAACACGTCTTGGAGTTATTGCCCCTTTCCGCATTTTTTTTTTTTTGTAACTTTTTCTCTTATAATATTGAAAATGGTAAAAGGTAGGGGTTAAGTTTAAATTACAAAAATGGTAGGATAAGAAGATTCACATGTCGTGCAATTTTGAAAAAAAATTTGACGACCCATAAAGGAGTAATTGCCTCTAATTCTTTGAATTTGCGCGATTTTTATACGTTATTACTTTTATTTCAAAAACTATTTGTGATAAAGGTTGAATGTGAACTGCAAAAGTGTAAAGCAATTCAAAGACTACAGTTTTTGCACATTCCCGGCAGGTTCGCACTCGTCCAAGATTGTCGCCAGCAGGGAGCATTGGTTAACATTGAACCCTATGGGAAATGCATTCAGTGATCATCTCTGAAACCACTGAGCCAATGGGAACCAAATCTGGTCAAGATGTACTCAAGTGTCCCCTTTATTTTTATGATTTTTATGGTTGTACCTCATCAAAAAATGACCACCAGCAGGGAGCATAGTTTAACATAGGAACACTATAGAAAACGTATTCAAAGATCTTCTCCGCTTAAACTACCTAGCCAATTGAAACAGAACTTGGTCTCAATAGTCCTTGGGTGGTCCCCTTTTATGTTTGTTAATTTGTCCAAGATGGCCACCAGCAGGGGACATAGTTTAATATAGGACCCTATAGGAAATGCATTCAGAGGTCTTCTCCTCTAAAACCACTGAGCCAATATGAACCAAACTTGGTCACAAAGCCCTTGAGTGATTCCCTTAAAAGTTTGTTATTTTTAGGTCCGTACCACACCCAAGATGACCGCCAGGGGGGAACATACTTTAACATAGGGACCTTATGGGCAATGCATTCAACCATATTCTTCTGTTCCATATCCTCTGAAACTAATGAGCCAATAGGAACCAAACTTTGAGACAATAATCCATTGGTAATCCTCTTTATAGTTTGTGAATTTTCTGTTAGTACCTCATCCAAGATGACCGCCAGCTAGGAACATGGGTTAACATAGGGACCCTATGAGAAATGCATTCAGAGATCCTTTCCTCTGAAATTACTGAGCCAATAGGAACTAAACTTTGTGACAATAGTCCATTTGTGATCCACTTTAAAGTTTGTGATTTTTATGTCGGTACCTCATCCAGTATTGCGGCCAGCTAGAAACATAGTTTAACATAAGGACCCATTGTGAAATGCATTCAAATATCTTCTTATGTGAAAATACTCAGCCAGTTTGAACCAAACTTGGTCACATTAATCCACTGGTTGTCTCCTTCAATTGTTTGTCATTTTTATGTTCATACTTCATCCAAGATATCTCCTGGGGGATGTACTTTAACATAGGGACCTTATGTGGGAAATGCATTCAAACATACATTTTTTGTATTCTTCTATGAAACTACTCAGCCAATGGGAAACTAACTTGGTCACAATAGTCCTTGTATGATTTCCTTCAAAGCTTGTGACAATAGTTTGTACCTCAAGATGGCAGCAATGTTTGAATATCCTCTCAGAAACTGTAACATCTGGTGAATACATGTATAGAATGAATAAAAATGGATGACCTCTTTGTGACAATGAATAAAACCAGTCATTAGGTGAGCGATACAGTCTAAAATGAGCTAAAAATCGAGTAGATCAAGAATGACCCACACCGACTATGACAAATCCCGATTTACCATTGACAGTGTGATGGGTGGTACGCTTGGACTATGTTAATGCTTACCAGTCCGGAATACCTGATAATACGTACAGCTTTATACCCCAGTGTTTGGCTTCTGTTAGGTCTTTTTGTCTGGCAATTGTTAGAACACTTTGCCAGTTTATTTTTTCTTTGTTGACAATCCTGCATTCATAACATTTATCTCTCATTTTATTTAATCATTTGCAACAATTAATAATGCATTTATTTTCTACCTTGGACTATTCTGTAAAGGAGATACAATGGCCAAGTGTGAATTCATGAAAAAGAATCCACGTGCCGGAGGCGAGTGGATTGTTTATCATCATTTCACACTTGGCCATTGTTTCTCTTACTTAAACCATTGTTGAGACATTTATGTAATCAAGAGATTAAAGGGATTATCGCCTATCTAATTACTGCATTGTTATCTTCGTACTATATATGTCTTTATGAACGAAAGTTCACTCAGTATTAAAGAAGACTTATATGGATGAAGATGTTCTACAAGTTTGATTTTAACCGATATCTTATACTCCGATTAACTTCAATTGTGGTTTATGTATTTTTCAAACTGAATCGAAAGGGTATTAAATTCAGTAAAAAATGTCGGTGAAGAGTGGTGAACCTCTAAACATTATTAAAGAAGAACGAAGAAGAGAGAAAACGTAAGTTTTGTCTACAGTGAAATACTTTCTGCCAATTTTTAACCCCAGGGTAATACATGCACGAGGAAATTGCAGGGGAAGGAAGACGGTAATTTTTTGTAATATTTATTTAATTGAGTCACTTTTCCTATTGGAAATAAATACAAAAAATAAAAATAAAAAAAAGGAAAGAAACATGATGTTTACTTGTATATAATAAAGAATCCCCCCAAAGAAAAGGAAGAAGATTGACAAAAATGACTATTCAATGAGCTGTACGTATTTGAAACGTCTATTAAATTACTTATTAATAGTCCATCATAAAAAACTTTTTCAATGGAAACATGAAAAGACTTGATCAAAATTTTTTAAACATTGGCTGATCCAGCGGGGGTCAAAGGAGCACATCCCCGTGGAACTAGTGACCTTTTTTTCAAATTGAACAAAACAAAACCAGTAGAGGTTTGTTTGATTAGTAAGTTTATTAAAACAAATTATTAAAAATGTCATATTCAGGGTACATTGTTACGACTTGACAAATAAATGACAGTAGAATATTCACATACCTCTAATTCTAATTTAGTGAATATTAAAATAAGTTGAAGAACTGTAAAAAGAAGACTTCGTAAATGTCAACGTTTTCATAATATTTCAATATTTCGCTTCTTTTCATTTGGTTACATTTAGCAATTCTTGTCATTTAGGCAATGTATGTGTCATTAGTACAGATCATACATAAAACTCTCTTGGGCGGGTGGACGAATTTCATTTTATATTTTTATCATTTTGTGAAAAATGCTTTAATTATATAAAAAATGTACCAAAATTAGCCAAAAAATCAAAATAAATTTCGTTCAGGAGTGTCGAAAAATCGGAGCGAGCGGGGATGAGAATCTAGGATATATTTTTTTTTATTATGGCCAAATGATACCTTTTCCTAAACAGTAACACACTAGGAATATAAAGTTCAAATCTAATTTTAACTATTCTCAAGTTCTTTTATTTCTTTGCTTAGGTCACGATCTCCTGAAATTCTTGTTTAACAAGAAAATTGCCAAAAACTTTCAGTTCGAGGGAATACCATGGACTCTTGACTCCTGGGCTCCAACCGTTTTTGACCATGGGGATCTGGGCTACATCACAGGCTTCCAGGCTCGAACACTAGGGCTCTGGGCTCTAACACAACGGCTCTGGGCTCTAAAATAATGGCTTCGTTGCCCCGACACTAGGGCTCCGGGCTCCACTCAAAGGAATCTGGGCTGTACATACATTGGATCCGGGCTCTCAGAGAACTGGGGATCCCGTGTTAATACCCCTGTTAATAATATTTCAAGGTTTTACTTTGTCATATATTTTTAACTAACACTTATAACTGGAGGGTACTCGTAAAAGATTTTAATTTATTTTCTGTTGTGCCCCC
>MJUU01033757.1:20412-39736 GCA_002080025.1 Modiolus philippinarum | reverse complement strand
GGGAGTTCTTATAAAAATGATGATTAAATTACATCTTCTATTTCATACTTTGGTGATTAGTAATGTTTTTGGGGTTCCCTAGAACAAAGCATGAATATGATGTCACACAGGTCAGGAATTGCATATTTTAGCCTATAGTTAGACTTGAGAGGTGGTGGGGCATTCATTTGTGGATTTTTCTCATACCTTTTCAAGTTAATTAAGTGTTAAAAGATTTTAGTTCTTACAATGTACATCAACTGTGTAGTGTCACTCCCTTTTCCTGTATCCAAATTCAGTGTACTCTATTTTTTACTAAGCTTAACAGAATGCATATGTCAAAAGGAAACTTAATAGTTGATAAATTGATAATTTTAGTATCAGCTTTCCCAGTGGTTGTTTAATGCACTGTAGACAAAAAGTTTCTGAAAAATCCATGCATGAGTAATACTAACAACTAGGCTGAGATTATGTGGTTTTGGTATTAACAGAGAATTGGAGGCATGTTGTTGTATGCTTATTATTAAGCTATGAATTCAATTATGGTTATAAATTTTATTATTAAGGAGGTCTCGAGTTAAAAATAAATACCAAATTATAATTACAATTTTATTGTGCTGCTTAGGCAGCACTATACTATTGCATTATCTCCAGACGAAATAAACAGCAAGATGTACCTCACAAATACACATAACATAGTTCATGTCTGGGTGTCAAGAATTTACAGAAAGCGAGAGACAGCTGCACACATTCTAGTTATTTTATTTATTATAAAAATGCTTAAATGGAAAGTATGTGTAGTTCAAACAAAAATATAGCGTGAAAATGTAGCTTAATTTGACACATCGCCATTCACGATTCGGTTCATTCATGAAAAATTCCCACGATGTGCTGTAATATTTTACAAGTTTTCATGAATGGAAACATAGTAAATGCTTCGAAATGTAGTAAATGACTAAATACCCAAGTAAATGCTTCTATCGCTGTGGACTCTTTCCTACTTTCACTGTGGACTCTTATAGCAATATGTCTTGAAGTTTTTAATGCTTAATGTTTACATCTTTTTTAAAAAGGTTCGAAATAAATTTGATTTCTTTACGACAGGTGTGCGCGCATATGTATAAACGGCACATAAATATGTCAACTCCATCAACTTCTATATTTGGAAATAACAAAATTTGGAACTCTCGAGGGTTTACCATACAGCAACATTGAGTTAGAATACCAGCCAAGTGACGTAATCAAGGAACTCTGGGATATATTCCTTATCCTAAGACCTAAGTAGAGTCCAGAGAATTCTGAAGTCTACTTTCGTTGCGTGGTCAATGGAGTTGACGATTTAGTGCATTTCTCCACAAAAATGATTGCTCCCAATTAAATGGAATGTAATCGGATGGGGCTCATGATATTTTTTGAAAAGATAAGGGACCGACCATTTAACTTGAAAAGGGGGGGGGCTATGGTTTAAAAAAAAAAAGAAAAATTGGGGCTGATTTTATGTGAAAAAAATATTCTGAAGGAGGCTTCCTGTTAAAAAAAAATGCTAATTTTGAAAAAATATTTTGTAGATACATGTGAAAAAAAAAAAAATTTTAACTATTCTAGTGATAGACGTCATTGTTACTTGAGTACTTATTTTCTGCTCTCTCAAAAGACAGACGTATTATGGTATACNGGGGGGGGGGGGCTATGGTTTAAAAAAAAAAAATTGGGGCTGATTTTATGTAAAAAAAATATTCTGAAGGAGGCTTTCTGTCCAAAAAAATAATGCTAATTTTGAAAAAAAATATTTTGTAGATACACGTGAAAAAAAAAATTTCACTATTCTAGTGATAGACGTCATTGTTACTTGAGTACTTATTTTCTGCTCTCTCAAAAGACAGACGTATTATGGTATACCCTCTTTTTGTCTGTTAACTTTTTGGTTTCCTGAGTTTTTTCTGTAACCACTTACGGTAACATAATGTTTATTGGTGTATCTAGATGAGATACAGCTTTTGGACTGAGTTTTTTTTAAAAATATCAAGTTTCAAATCTTTTCTTATTTCAAAGATAAATGCCTAAGCAGCACTCCAGCATTCAGCACTTTGATTCAAATTTAAATACAGTTTTGTATGTTACTCAATCTTTAATGGTCTAATTCCTGAGTGGAAAGATGATCTCTATAATATTATATCCTAAAAGTCTAACTCAGTTGGTCTTTGACTTTAGATGCATATATATGTATATTGTATGTATTTTGTTTTTATTCGAAACATGGGAAATCATTTTGACATTTTGACAATTGTTTTATCAATCATACAAAGAATGGAGTGTACTGTTTTACCTATATTTGTCATATCATTCATCTGTCATGCATTACTTTTATTTCTCAGCCTTTATAAATGATGTTTTGCCTAAAGCTATATATTGGTTTGCTATATTGTTTTATTGGTTTTGTGATGCATTCAACATCAACATCCTGTTAGCTAAGGATGGTATATCACTAGAGCATTGGGACACAGTTGAAAGAGTTTGCAATACTACAATGTAATTCTGAATAACTAGATGGTAAAGGGAAATAACCAGTATATCAATGTATAATATGCATGTGTATTGTTACTAACAGTTTAACCTTTCTATGGCTATAGATAGCTCAAGCATGGAGGTATTGTTGGAGAATGTTGATGATGGAAATATCATAATAGCTGTTGTTAGTGATGATGGACAAAGAAAGTAAGTATGTATGTCTGATGACTTTTTCAGCTTATTATCCCCTCGCCCAACGAAGTTAGGGAGGGGATATAGTGTTTGACTCGTTCATCCGTTCGTTCGTCCATTCAAACTTAAGACCATATATCTTTTGAATAACAAGTCGTAGATAGACAATGTTTTGTCCATGGATGCATCTTGAATAGTACTTGAGGTTGATATATATAGAATAGGTGGATTTGACCTACATTTCATGCATGAGTGACTCAGGTTAAAGTTTTTGTAAGAATCCAGATCTGGGATACTACAACTTGTAGAGGAATAATATTTTGTATATAGATGCATCTTGTAAAGTTACGAAGCTCCAGATAAAAATTAGGTCACTTTGACCTACATTTCATGCATGAGTGACTTAGGTTAAAGTTTTTGTAAGAGTCCAGATCTGGGATACTACAACTTGTAGAGGAACAATATTTTATATTACATGTATTAGCAATTTAATCATGGTTACTTATTAGATTTTGGAGAATGAAGACATACAATGATAGAATTTAGGAGAATGAAGAAACACAATTAAGCATAGTATCTCTATTCCTTCCAGCAACGGAGTTGGAATTGAGATAAAGCATCGTTCTATTGTATCACTAAAATCAAATGCCATTGACCAACAGTTTTATTTC
This sequence comes from Modiolus philippinarum, assembly GCA_002080025.1. Classification (NCBI taxonomy): domain Eukaryota; kingdom Metazoa; phylum Mollusca; class Bivalvia; order Mytilida; family Modiolidae; genus Modiolus; species Modiolus philippinarum. The sequence goes on along the minus strand of MJUU01033757.1, from coordinate 36,386 downwards.
ATTCTTTGCTCATAAATTGATAATTGTAGGAAAATGATGCTTTGTACATTATAATTACTAAAGGGTTAAAACTACTTTGTACATTATAATGACTAAAGGGTCAAACATATTTAAATCCTATTTTATATAAATATATTTAGAATCTGTTAATATTTTTCTGAATATTACAAACAAATGGCTGAAAAAGTGAGGCATAATGACAACATTTAAAATTACAAACAAAAAGAACATTCAGCTCTGTATACATGTAGTAGAAATTTATAATTTTAGCATAACATGCCTTCCATATATTGAATTTACAGTTCAACATAAGTCTTTAGTTCAAAATCTTGAAACTTATATTTTAGGATCATACTCGTCACAGTATCCAACATCATTTGTGGGTCTGTATGTTGATTTTTTTAAGGAGGATCTGTAGAAAAAATTATTTGAAAGATGACTTGATATTTATTACAGATTGAAGAGAGAAGCCAGAGAATTATATAGCCAGTTAGGCAGTAGTATGATACAAAATCTAAAGTTCAGAGACCTATGGTATTTTGTAGGGAGAAAGGGAATGAAAGGATTTACACCATATGAACAGGTATTAAATCTTTAAACACCTAGTAAAATTTTGGTACTTTATACCAATCGACCAAGTAACTGTCACCAATAGCAGCAGGTTTTACCTCATTATGAAAAAGTATTACATGTATTTAAAATTCTAATATCACAGCCTTCATTTTGTATCCAAACCCGTGGTAAAAATAATATTTACTTATTGGTAACGTCTGAAACAAATGACGGTACTTTCAATAACGTCATAGATATATTAACATCAGTTTTTGCAACGTCACAGACCAAATAGCGACATAAAATGGCTTTTCATTCATGTGTACTAGGAGGAATTCTCCTAATCGGAACCTTGCAAGTGTCTTATCAGAATCAAAATAATTAACAGTAGCCATATATTTATATTATTTTTACCATGGGCTTGCACTTTATGGTGATATTTCACCCCTCGCTGGTCGCTCGGGGTAAAATATTCGCCATAAAGTGCCAGCCCGTGGTAAAAATAATACAAATATATTGCTACTGTTAATTATTTCTTAAATAGAAATACATTTGTACTACAATTACCACTGAATTATATATCAAATTAAAAGGAGAAACAAGATGATGGAGATCAAATTTAGAGAAAAGTATGTTGTAGAAAACATTATGCAGTAAATGTGATAAAGATAAAATCCAGATAAGGGTAACTTTTATGGTCCAAAACTTGCAGGAAGATATAAAAGTTAAATCTAACCAGGAAATAAAATTAATTTAATCCAATAAATTCCATGTAAAAAAGTATGCCAAAGAAACTTTTGTGGTTGTTTGGGTCATTCTGTTTTACATGTTTGTGCAGTATGCCATAGTGAGAAACAATTCATCAGTATAAAAGAACTGGACCTCAGACCTGTTTTATGATGAATTAGACAATAATCCACCCACTTTCAACCTTTACCCAGGGGTCAGTCATGGTAAACAGGCACTTGGTATGCCAGTTTGGGTTCAAACATTACAGATAGGAAAAATGAAAGGATATGGAGTGAATGTATATGTGACAAAAATGCACATGATACATAGAAAAGTCTAGTTTACCAAGGACAGGGCTTTTATTCCCGTCTACATCTTGATGTTGCCTGAGGGTCTTCAACCAGGGGTGAACCATATTCACCCCCTTAAGCGAGATCAAGAAGGCCCCTAGTGTGCACTTAAGCTGTATTCTTGACAAAAATTATATCAAGGTCACTCCCTTGCTCCCCACCGGCCATGGAGTGCCAACTTGGGTGATGCTCGGGGTTATCCAGCTGAAAGCACCAGGGTTACAAGAAGAGAATAAAAATGTTGAGCAACATAGATTGCAGCCAAAATATGTCATTGAAGCAACACATGTCGGGAGCAGTCAGTGAGGAAAAAGTAAAACCGGGCAATGTATGCCTACAAATATTTGTCATTAAGTAGCCTGATGAAAGACAAAAATAAGGACAAAAACAATATAGATAGACAACACGGGGCACATCGAAATAGATGTAGGCAAACCTTGCAGTGTAACTTAGGTTGAAAGGGCAAAAATAGTCGTGTGTACAGATTATAACATTTTATAAAAACAATGAAAATATTGAATAGTCAAATTGAAAAAATAAATGAATTAGTAAACGTATGAAAAATTTTCACATGGACAAACATGCCATAATTGTAATATTATAAGAGCATACATCTCAAGCATTGGGAGACTTTCGACGGTCTCCACGCAGCACGAGTCCATTTTGTTATGATGCTGACTGACCAATTCTCAAATTGACATTTGCCTGCTTATTTCTTAGTACATAGACAGTATTGAATTATTCCAGATCATAAAACTTTTATGTCCAAATAGCTCAGACTCCTTTGTCTAGTTTACCATTTACTTAATAAAATTTCCATTGTCTGTCTGATCGCTTTCGCACTGATTAACTAAAAAAAATGGAAAGTGAAAATAAATATATTTAGAACCTTTTTAGGACTTTTCCAAGAAAAATAAACAGGGGTAAGGAATGCAAGTCAAAGTTCACTACCATAATTTTCATTTGTTTTTCCAGATATAAACAATGGATATAATTAAGTTTAAACCCTCCCCCCCACCAAGTTTAAAATAAATAATTGCATTCCTGTTCCTCTGTATATTTTTTTGGAAGAGCCTTTAAGATGCATTTTGGTAATATATCCCTTGATAAAACTTCTTAGGTCATTGGCAAGTCAATAAATATTTGTAAGCGTTATCAGACAGAAAAGAGGTCTATGGTGTTAAATGGTCGAAAATTTATCAGACCACTAGAGGTCTACAATGTTGAAAGGGTTATTATTTGCACAGTATGAACAAGTATCTTTACAAATTTTGAACACTAATTTCCTTGATATTGATCTAGGATATCATTTTCACTAAGATCAGTAGAATATGATTTTGATTTTGATGTGACTATATGTCTCTACATTAACTTATTTACTTATCCTATTCACTGCTGGTGGAATATAAGGTTGGCACAAGATCTATCCACCCAGTTCTATTATTTGCTTTTTTCAGCTTCACTACATAGCTTAAGGTCTTTTAGCTCACCTTCCATAGTTCCATTAGCATTGGGAATCATATATTCTACCTTTGCAGCTCACCTTACCAACACATTATCATTCAATAATTTTTACATGGATTTTCAAAATTTTTGGTTTAAAGTTGTTCGATTAGCAAAGCTTTTCAAAACAAAAGTTCAAAATATTCATTCTAATTATAAATTTTCTGTCACTCATACTCCCTTAAAAATCCGCAAAAATAAAACCTGGGAATAGATCCCACTTTGAAAACCGCAAAAATTTCATACCGCGAATATAAAGCCCTATACAGTATGCATTTTGAATTGTTAATTTTTAGCAAGTTGGTTTCTGTGATGGTATCTGGCCAACATTAAGCATGTCAAATATCTGACAATGAATTTTGTATCCAAGAGATAAGCTATGCTGGTTATGAGGGTACCTGGTCTGATGTTATATAATTGTACATTTTGTATCTTACAGATAAGCTATGCTGGCTATGAGGGTACCTGGTCTGATGTTATATAATTGTACATTTTGTATCTTACAGATAAGTTATGCTGGTTATGATGGTACCTGGCCTGATGTTATGAAGGAGTCATTCTGTATACCATACAACTGTAAGTATATAACAACACAATTCCAGGATATAATTGTCAATCAAAAGTATAGGGAATTGATTTAAAATATTAAAACCCAATCGTTATGAACCAATATTGATTTTATTCAAGAAAACCTTATTTATCCTAGTCCTTAGATTTCATATGTATGAGTAAATTATTGTCAGACTGAAAAATAAAATTAATATCCACATACAAATTGATTTGTAGACTTATTGTGAATAAGCTTTTGTATTGTGTAAGTCTTCACAATAATTTGACAGAATGAAGATGATTGGTTTAAAAGTAAATTTGGAAAGGAATGCCAATCCTACATACTGCTTTACCTTTTTAAATTGAAATCATTGCATTATTATATCCCTGCTTTGAAAAATAGGCGGGTATATGGGATTGTATCACAGAACAGAAGTTCCATCATAAGATTTGTTGCAAAAGGACAAAATATTATAGAATATGTTTTCCAAAGGAACATAATACAGTATTTGTTCCTGATGGAATAAACATTGTATAATAATTGTTCCCTAAGGAAGAAATATTATACCAATGTTTATAATAATTCTTCAAAGGAACTTTAGTTAGTCGGAACAAATATACATTGACAATTTGGGTGTCTGTCCATCCATCCATCAGTTCAGCCGTCTTCCCTGCCATCAGTCACACTTTTTTGGTCTGAAACTTATTATAATGAGGGGTATGCTATCTGACCACTTCAATTGAAGTTTTGTAAATTAGCAAAGAATATTCAATTGAATTGATAATATTATTATTACTTCAGTCCAAGGTACAGATAATCCTCCCACACCAAAGTCAAAGAGAAATGAAGCCAGGAGGGAGTTCTGTAAGAAATATGATGGATATGAACATTTGTGTGATGGTATGTGTTTTTTGTTACAATTTAACTTGCATTTTAAATACATTTATCAGCAATTTTCTGATTTCCATTAACCTTACCAGCATACATATTTAGTTTCTCTAGATTGCCTGAAGGTGGATCACTTCTCATGTCCAAAGTCTTGAGAATTTTATTTATTGGTTAATTGTTTGGCGGGAAACCAAACCCTCTAGTTTTTCATTGACATTGCATTGAGGGTTTGTTTCCTTAAACCACTAGGATGGAATATGTAGAATTTCATAAATTTTGTCAGAAGTATTTTTGAAATGTATTATCAAATTTTGAGCAAAAAATGAGCAATTTTAATGCATAAAAATTAATAAAATTAGAAGTTTGAGATTCTTATAGAAGTTTTTTGGGGGCATTAAAGTAGTTTGTTATTTTTCAATGAACAAACTAATATTCTTATAGTAACACCTTCTAAACACCAGTCTTATGTCTGCTAATTAAAAGATCAAAATCCTATCTTATATAATTCTATTTTTTACAATTTGTATTGCCTGATGAGTTTTACCTTGATTACAGCGGTGCATTGCATTTGCGCCAATTAATATTTCATTTGCGTCAAAAAAATATTTCATTTGCGCCACAAACTGTACTTCATTTGCACCAAAATAAAAACTTATAATTTGCGCCAAATACAGGTAAATAGTATAGATGAAAGTAAAAATGCTTAAAACATTTATACTTTTTACTTGGATTCAAGTCTGCAGTTCGCCAGCATAAACTGTTTTCCTTGTTCACAACGGGCAGATTGAAGAAGGATTTCGAGCAAGATATTTTACTAAACGCGAAACTGTAATACTAGTATACTCAATAAGAGCACTATTTTAGATTCGTTTCAGTGTATATTCAATAATGTTCAAAGCTTCGGCAGAACCAAAAACATATAATGAATATAAGTGCAGAAAATCCTACACAACCAATGAAAATATAACTTCGGGATTAAAGAGCAGAAATTAATATAAAGAATATTTAACATGCAAGATCTCGATACAACAATATGATCTAAACGAACCAGTAAAATGAAAATTTTACATATCTTATATATACTAATATTTAATTTAAATGATATATTAACTACATGTGCATGTATTTTCTACTGATATATCAAATATTGAAATTCAGTATTGTTTCCACTTCCTATTACCTGGAAATTTACCTGTAAAATGTTTACCTGAGAAATGGCGCAAGTGAAATACAAGCTTGTGGTGCAAATGAAATGCCCCACTTCTCAAAAATTGGTGCAAATGCAATGTGCCCGATTACAGTTGATATTTTACAGTACATAAATTGCGAAAATCTCATAATTACATATGATATATTAGATTTTTATGTGAGGTTTTGTTGTATTTATCTATTCCTTGTCTTTGTTTTGGAAGCTCACAGGTAGTTTTCATGGTATGCCCTGGTCAAGATATGTCAGTTCATTCAGATTTCTTTGTGCCACAAAACAGTATTATGGCAACAGATGATAGTTTAATGCTGTTTAGAGTTTTGGTAGGCTATCATTATATAAAAATTGTATTGGAAAAGAAAACAACACAAGGTTACACTGTATAATCTTCTAACAAATGGAATAACTACTGTTAAGTACCTTAAATTTGATTATTTTATGTTTGCGTTAGTAATTGTCCAAAAAGAGTAACACTTTCACTATTTTATCCAGATAATTGCTGGACAGTGTAATTTTTACAAAGGCTAAAATTTACATAAAATTGTCCAATATGCAAACCATGTGAAAATTAGACAGTCCTGATGTACAGATTATCTAAATTTTCATGTTGATAACACCATAACACATGCATGATCAGTTTTTGCACTTGATCAGCATTTACCTGCTTGATTCAGTATTGCATATTGTATTTCAGCAAGTGCTATTGATGAAATTTTGAAAGGAGTAGATTTGATTGATAAGAGCCATCAGAATGATGAAATATATAAAGTACCAATTGTCATTATACCAGGTAAGGTTTATAGAATCTCTAATTTTCATTGTACCAGGTACTGTTTTAAAAATTCTTATTCAGAAATTACTGAAACAGGTTCCAGTATGGCATGCAACCACTAAAATTTCTTTTCAGTTTTTATTACCTGGCAAAAGGGTCCAATTCCCTTTCAAGAATTTTTATTCAGACCTCAGTCTCCTCCTTCTCCTTCAGAATTTTATTTTAAATATCATCAAACTATGTAAAATAACTTAACTAATGTTTTAAGGTGTCTAAACACTGTCAGATAGAATTTTCTAATACTTTTATCACTTACATTTTGTTATTAGAGCATAGGAAAAATAAACTAAAAATTGGGGTTCACTGGCCATATAAGCATGAAATCTTACATGTAAAAATCGTCTATTTGGTTGAAATAATAGGGAATATCAGCAAATTTTTAATTTATTTTAATTTATTGTAGTTACATCAGATGGAATTCTTTTAAATTTTGTAAATTATTTGCTAACATACTTATCTGGTTCTGTCAATTCTATAAAATTCAGAAAGGATGGAGTTAAATAAAAATGTTTCACATTTCAATTACATGTATATTCAGTAAATAGATGTAACTATGTTTATTAAATGTGGCATGACATCTAACGTTTTGATCTCTCATACTATCTTTCTTACGTAGGTACGGGTGTGGGTATTAATCTTGTAAAGAAATGCAAAAAAAAACAGATACCATCATTTGTCACTTGTGTCTAACAAATAGTGAAAATGCCAAAATATTTACTTGTGATGTGTTTTAGAGATAAAATTACAGAAATTTCAAATAATATCAAGAAACATTACCTGTATCTCTTTAGATTCAGGTTTGATGTATCCAGATCAATGTATTCAGACACTGTACATAAATATTTTAATTTATGACTAATTTAACAAGCTTAGCCCTTTTAAATGTTATTATTAACAATGAAATCTTCCTTATTCTGGATTTCAGACATCTCTCTTACATGCATGTATTATAACCTATAAAATAACCTATAAAATGTTCTTATATAGATACAATGAAATATCTATATTTACGAGTGAATGGAAAAACCAATATTTCAAGGAGTGAAAATAGATATTGATCTTTCACTCTAGAAAGTGACGTACCAATTACCATCGTCAATGTCATCTTTTAATATAGATCTGTGCAGATTGATAGGAAAAAAATATATTCCATATAAATTTGAATTTAAAAAACTGTAGTTGAAAATAAATCTATATAGTAAAAAGTACAACTAATCCAATATTTCAATTATCGACAACATTCATCTTATGACCGATAAACTCTATGATTCGCTCATGCCCTGTTGTGCATTCATGAATTACTGAGTTGTTCCGTCACTTGATGAATATTTTCCCGATAATCGAAAATTTGAAATAGTTCTACTATAATTATTGGTGGTATATCATAAAACAGGAATTTTCTTATTAACAAATTTCCAGGTTAATATCCTGTCTTCCTGGAGACTGTAGCTTACTTTCTATAATATATGTCCCTAGAACCTCTTTGTTTATAACCTGTAGATTTCTTGTTTCTTCTAGGACTTGTACCTCTTTTTAACAGTATGTATAGTTCTTTATTTAAACCAAGACAATAGTAGTGATACTAATACATTGTAACTGGATAAGCTGTGCCTAGCAAAGACAAGACATTTTCACAACCAAGCTTTTAGATTTGTTACACAAACACACAAATTACACAATCAGATTTATATGCATGTTATATAAATAAGAAAAAGAGAAGATTGGGGATATTTTTTCCAATCCTCTTTGATGGTGGTGGGAAAGTATAATCAGTGTTACCATGCATGTTGCTTCTCTATGATAATCAAAACCGTATCATAAACTCCTGTCCAATTTTTTCTTTCAAAGTGGGATTTGATAATTTGTATAGAAGATAGTTTAAAAGTTTTGCTGTGAAAACTAATGGCCCAACTGAAGTGTTTTGATGAGTTTATTAAATTTGATAACCAGTAAACATGGTGAAAGGTATATAAGTGTTGCTGATGTTGATCTTGATAACAAATGCTAATGACATTTTATCAAGTGGTCAGTTTTAAAAACTGTGAATACATCTACTGTTGGCATTCATCAAAGAGAAATATTTACATTTGGCAGATCAAACAAATAATTTTCAAATTTGACTCTTTTTTTGGGACAAAAATTAAAGTAAGAGGGAGGTTAAAAGTTATATTCAAGTAATATTTGAATTTTTAGTTTCCTGGAAATAGGTAGGGTGACCTTTTGTTAGCTTATTATTTCTATTTGGAGAAAAGTACCCCTCTTGTCCTGGTTAAAGCAATAGGAGTGATTTGTGGTGCTGGTATGTGTATTTTATGTAACCATTAATTTTCTCTTGACTTCAATTGTCTTGAGTTGTCACAGTTTGATTATTTTCCTCACTTTTCTGGACTTGAATCTGTGTAAGCCAAACAGCATATATGATTTTCAAATGTCAGCTTTAATCTTGCTGTATAGGTTTTAATGACAAAAAATTGTGTTGTTTTAATCCTAATTCCTGACATAATCCCAGGGATTACTATAAACAAATACTTTATATTTGTGAGAAAATCACAGTAATTCTTGTACTATGCTTTTAATTTCCTTGCAGCAAAGTCCCTGAGGAAATGTTATAATTACCTCAACACTGCAGGATGAACCTAAATCTAGGTCAGAATAAGGCCCCAAGTTATATTTAACATTTTTGCAAAAAAGCTTTAATTATATACAAAACCTTGGTAGTTAGATTCATTTGGTTCTAATTTGAAGAAGACTGGTGTTCATATTTTAGTTTTGAGCAGGATGTTACAGAAACCATTGCTTCTCCACTTAACACAGGCTATAAATGCCTAAGTTCGAACAATACTGGAGATTTGTTTCGTTCTTAATATGAAGGTAAAAATGGAACAGCCACATGATTGTTTATTAGGCATCCTCGGTAAGCCTCACACAAATTCATGTTGACCAAAATAATATTGTTTTACTACAAATAGTGTGTTACTTGTTTCAAATAAAAGAAAAGGGGTACACTAAAATGTTAGGAAATATTTACAAACCTACATGATGATAAACATGTTCCTTGAATTGCCACCCACTAACTCTGGTAGCCAGACATCCTCAACAATCACCAGTATGAAATGCATTTGACTTTCTGTGTTTTTTATGGTTACAGTATTCAAATGGCTTTTTATACCCCGCCACATGTAGTGGCGAGGTATTATGTGATACCCTCAGTCGTGTGTCCGTCCGTCCGTCCATCCCGAAGGTTTGCGACTGATAACTTGTGAACGAAATAACATAAAGTCTTCAAACTTGGTATGTAACTTGTTTACCACAAAACTCAGGCCAAGTTTGATTTCGGGTACAGAGGTCCAAGGGGTTCTGGAGTTATGCCCCTTAAAACTTTGAAATTTTGCAAATTTTAGGGTTTCCGACTGATAACTTGTGTACGAAATAACATAAAGTCTTCAAACTTGGTATGTAACTTGTTTACTACAAATCTCAGGCAAAGTTTCGATTTTTGGTTCAGAGGTCTAAGGGGTTCTGGAGTTATGCTCCTTGAAACTTTGAAATTGTGCGAATATTAGGGTTTCCTACTGATAACTTTTGAATGAAATAATATATTGTCTTCAAACTTGGTATGCAACTTGTTTACTACAAAAAACTCAGGCAAAGTTCGATTTCGGGTTCAGAGGTCCAAGGGGTTCTGGAGTTATGCCCCTTGAAACTTCAGGCTGTCAAGTCTCCTATATTTTCCTATTTTTTCCTATTTTTGAATGGCCTCCTGTATTTTCCTATAATTTGCATTTTTTCCTATATTTTCCTATATTTGGCCTCAAAGTGCTGTATTGTAAGTTCTTTGATTAGTGTTATGTTCAAACCAGACAAACTAGCCAATTTTAGATATCTTAGAAACTATCATATTATCATTGCCTATCATTTTATTGCAGCCTTTCCAAGAAGTAGCAGAATGTTTGTTCCATCTAAATTATGGTTTACATATAATACATTGTAGTTGTCACTTTTGATTACCAATGCACATATATACATTGGACTATGATTCCAAAAAATTTGGCTGCTAGGTTTCACACTAGATTGAGGTGTTACAGGCAGATTTAGACTGAGGTTGTTACAATCAGTCTGCTATTACTTGGATTAAAATTACCATAACTTTACCCTATTTTGTAGTTATACTACTAGATAAGGCTACATTCCACTCTTAGAATTAAAGATGCAAGGAGTTTAATCTACCCAGGGGTTTGGCAGATGATGCTGTCAATACATGGGAACTATTATATTTTATTTTTTGATTTTTTTTAAGGATAAAACTTAAATTTCATTTGATTTAAATTGTCATTTTTGTAATGAAAATTTAATATGAGAATAGGACTGGCTGTGGTGGAGGAGGAGACAAGATTATGAACCACAAATATGGTACATAACACTTCAAAAAATTGCTCTGTTTTTATGTCCATCATTAGGAGCCTATAGTTGTGTCTTGTAAGATAACCTGAAACTAGAAGGTGAATTTTATATTCCGATGAGAGTATTTGCATGTTTTCATTAAGAATTAGGTGGTTGTGAATGGGGGTACTCTTTTGACGGTTAACAATAAAAATTTCAGTCATTTAATGTTAACAGTAGGACATTTTGAGCCCTTTCACGAATCACTCTAGCATTTTTGGCAATTAACGGTAAAATTTTGATTGATTAACACGTTAGTGGTAGAAGAAAAAGGCCGTTTCACGGTTAACTGTAAAGGCCATTCATACCCTCAATTAGCATTACAGATAACAACAATTTTGACTGTTGTAAATGTTATTTAACATGGATAATACACATATTTGTTTACATTACATGCAGAAATACTGTTGAAAGTAGTGGAATTGAAGGTTTTTGTTCCTATATTTTACTATATTTAGATGATGTATTTCCTATTTTTTGAAAAAATTCCTTTATAGGATTTGCAAAAAGTCACTTGACAGCCTGAAACTTTGAAATTGTGTGAATATTAGGGTTTCCGACTGATAACTTTTGAATGAAATAATATATTGTCTTCAAACTTGGAATGTAACTTGTTTACTACAAAACTCAGATCAAGTTCAATTTCAGGTTCAGAGGTCCAAGGGGTTCTGGAGTTATACCCCTTGAAACTTTGGAATTTTGGAACTTTAAGTGTTTCCGACTGATAACTTGTGAATGAAATAATATACTGTCTTCTAATTTGGTATGTCAGTTGTTTTCCATAAAACACAGACCAAGTATAATTTTGGGTTCACAAGTACACAGGGATCTGGAGTTATGCCTAGTTAAACTTTGAAATTTTGTGAAACGTGGCGGGGTATCATGTAATGCACCATTACTATTTTTAATATATGAAAAGCTGTGACGTCATATTGTCAAATTTAGAAAAAATAGAATATGTTGAATCCAGTGATCTCCAAAATAGTGTACTGTCATCCCAAACCTTAAGGTGTCTCAGTGGTAGTATTCCGCCATTTTTGTCTTAAACTTGTTTATTTAGGTTTCATACATTTGGAAATTGTAAAAAATAATTATTTAGAATGTGTAGAAAGTTCCAAAGTATTTGAAATTTTTATTTCTTATCCCTTTTACAACATTTTCATTACAAAAAGGTGATCTAAAACTTTGGTACTTTAAATCGGTTTCTGAATTTACAGAACACAGATATTACGCAAGGGAGATAATTTGATAAAAGATTTTCATATGGATATCTCTAGAGAAACATTTTACAATTTATCTCTTTTATTTCATCATTGACCCCTAATTAGCCCAGTCGCAACGAAGTTGAACTCGGCTATTGGTTTGGTGTTGCGGGCGGGTGGGCAGGCATCAAACATTGGTTTCTGGATGATTACTCATAAAGTTTACATCCTATTGAAATGAAACTTGGATATATTGTTGGGTACCAGTAGGGGAGGAAATCTAATGATTTTGGAGAAAGTAGGTCAAAGGTCAAGGTCACACTGACGGAAATAGACTGAAAATTTGAGAAAAATTTGGTTTCCGGATGATAACTCAAAAAGTTTACATCCTATTGAAATGAAACTTGGATATATTGTAGGGTATTAGGAAGGGAGGAATCCTATTAATTTTGGAGAAAGTAGGTCAAAGGTCAAGGTCACACTGACAAAAAAAAAGACTGAAAATTTCAGAAAAATTTGGTTTTCCAGATGATAACTCAAAAAGTTTACATTTTATTGAAATGAAACTTGGATATGTTTTTGGATACCAGTAGGGGAGGAACCCTATTGATTTTGGAGAAAGTAGGTCAAAGGTCAAGGTCACAGTGACCGAAAATAGACTGAAAATCAGGAAAATTTGGTTTCCGGATGATAACTCAAAAACTTTACATCTAATTTAAATGAAACTTGGATATGTTGTTGGATGCTAGGAGGGGAGGAACCCTATTGATTTTGGAGAAAGTAGGTCAAGGTCAAGGTCACACTGACCGAAAATATACTGAAACTTTCACAAAAATTTGGTTTCTGGATAATAAATCAATTTGTTTTATGAAACTTAGATATATTGTTGGGTACCAGGAAGGGAGGAACCCTAATGATTTTGGAGAAAGTAGGTCAAAGGTCAAGGTCATTGTTACCAAAAATAGACTGAAAATTTCAGAAAATTTGGTTTCTGGATGATAACTCAAAAAGTCTACATCCAATTGAAATGAAACTTGGACAATTGTTGGATACCAGGAGGGGAGGAACCCTATTGATTTTGGAGAAAGTAGGTCAAAGGTCAAGGGTCAGTGAAGGTCACAGTGACCAAAAACAGATTTCTATATTGAAATGTCAAGACATAAAACTAGAAATTCGACCTTGAATTTTTAGAATTTTGGATATTAGGTGGGAAAGAAAAATAAATAGACAATTTTAGAAATATTCAGATCTTCACATTAACTTAGTCACATAATATTTGAGGTTGCAACTCGACTTGTGCACCCTGGTGCCATTTAGATTTTTTATGCCCCCGCCGTTAGGTGGTCGGGGACATTAAGGTTTACCCTGATTCGTACGTCCGTCCGTACGTCTGTATGTCCGTACAACTATACGTCTGTATGTCCGTACGTCCATCTCTTTGGTTTCCGGATGATAACTTGAGTATCCTGCAGCGGATCAAAATTAAACTTGGTCACATGCTAACTTATCACCCAAGACAGAACCCTATCGATCTCAGGGTTGGTACCCCCAAGGTCAAGGTCACAGTTGCTAAAAATAGACTAAAATTTCAATAAAATTTTGGTTTCCGGATGATAACTTGAGTATCCTGCAGCTGATCGAAACCATACTATGTCACATGCTTACTTATCATCCACGACAGAACCCTATAGATTTCTCGGTTGGTACCCCCAAGGTCAAGGTCACAGGTGCTAAAAATAGACTAAAATTTCAATAAAATTTGGGTTTCTGGAGTATCCTGCAGCGGATCAAAACCAAACTTTGTCACATGCTTATTTATCACCCATGACAGAACCCTGTAGATTTCTGGGTTGGTACCCCCAAGGTCAAGGTCACAGTTGCTAAAAATAGACTAAAACTTCAATAAAATTTGGGTTTCCGGATGATAACTTGAGTATCCTGCAGCGGATCAAAACCAAACTTGGTCACATGCTTACTTATCACCCAAGACAGAACCCTATCAATTTCCGGGTTGGTACCCCCAAGGTCAAGGTCACAGTTGTTAAAAATAGACTAAAATTTCAATAAAATTTTGGTTTCCGGATGATAACTTTGGTTATGTGCATCGAATCAAAACCAAACTTGGTCACATGCTTACTTATCACCCAAGACAGAACCCTATCCATTTCAGGGATGGTACCCCCAAGGTCACAGTTGCTAAAAATAGACTAAAATTTTCGTACGTCCATCTTTTTGGTTTCCGGATGATAACTTGAGTATCCTGTATCTGATCAAATCCAAACTTGGTCACATGCTTAATTATCACCCAAGATAGAACCCTATTGATTTCTGGTTTGGCACCCCCAAGGTCAAGATCACAGTTGCTAAAAATAGATTATTATTACATATAAGATTGTTTCTCAGATTATTTGTGGAAACTCTGCATTATATCAAAACCAAACCAGTTCGAATACCTATTTATCACAGAAGACAGATCTAATTTTATAATTATTTGATATATATATATATATATATATATATATTGTAAATAGATATGCCTTTAATGATTTGGGGGTTTTGATTTCAAGGAGGCGGAGGCATCTGTGTCCCATGGACACATTTTTCCATTTTTATATTTTTAATATGTAAACAATAGAATGAGTTTAAAACATATGTAAAGAATAAACAAGATTGTTTAATAGATTTTTAAAATCAGCCCCTCATATAGTCATTTTCCTTATCATTTCTTTATAAAATCCTTAAATTTTCAATTTCAGTCTTTGCGCTTAAATGCACTGTGACCCCCAAATTTTATTTTATATTTATACCCCCGCTCCGGAGGAGGAGGGGGTATACTGTTTTACCTGTGTCCATCATTCCGTAATTCCGTCCGTCACAACTTTCGTAAAGCTTTTCTCTGCAATGGTAAATGATACAAACTTCAAGTTTTGTCAGAAGCTTTGTGTAGTCATGCCATATTGTGGGATGCATTTTCAGACCTGTCGGGTTGCTACTTCCTGTTTACCGACTTAGTCAATTTTTATACAACCACAAAAAAATTTTTGAGGTCGTATATTGGTATGATATTGGCGGCGTCGTCGTTGGCGTCTGTAGACTCTTTGTTTCCGTGCAATAACTTCAGTTCTAGGTGATCAATCCTTATGAAATTTTAAAATAATGTTGCTTGTCACAAAAGGAAGGTTGGGATTGGTTTTGGGTATTGTGGCCCCGACCGTTTTTTTAAAAAGGGCTAAATTATGTGTTTTCATATATTGGGCTGTTGAATATTTATTATTTATCGGATTTTGATGGGGTTTCTTTCAGTGTGATCCTTAGGAAATTTGGAATCAGAAGTATGTCAACGGATTTCATGTCACATGTACCGTTAATGAGATAAATGGTTCCCAAATGGGGGAAATCTCAAAAATCTATTTTTTTCATTTTTTGTCCGATTTTGATGCAGTTTTTTTCATTAGATTCCTTATGAAAAATTAATATGGCACTCAACTTTTATATTTTTGGTAACTTGTTTCCTTTCTGAGCTATGAGGGGCCGAACGGGGCCAAAATTGCAAATTTGCTGATTATCTGGAATTTTTATTATACCCCCGCTCTGGAGGAGGAGGGGGTATACTGTTTTACCTGTGTCCGTCATTCCGTAATTCCGTCATTCCGTAATTCCGTCCGTCACAACTTTCGTAAAGCTTTTCTCTGCAATGGTAAATGATACAAATTTGAAATTT
>MJUU01033751.1:14757-26733 GCA_002080025.1 Modiolus philippinarum | reverse complement strand
AAACGTTTTTTGAAAACCGCAGATTTTTTGCCATAGTTAACTACTAATCAAAGGCGACATTTCATTACAAACGACCAATCGAATTGTGCGTTGTTAATAGCATTCGTCTGTGCGACGTCTAGAAACTAAAACGCAAGAACGTTTCGATACTGGGTGCGAAAAATCATTGAACCGAATTATATAAAAAGGATTAAATTAATACAAGAAGTTCAAAACATTATGTAATGTTTTTGCCATTGCATATCATATGTTGTATATCTACAAAAAGCTAAAAATGATTTTTTTAAATTATTATCCAGGTTGGGTTTATGTTGGCGATCCATGTAAATGACAACCAAACAGCGTGTGCATATGGAAATAGATCGTCCGAACTCTTCAAAGGATTCTCAATTACCAAGCACATTTCGCATTATATACTTACCGACTCAGATATATCTGGATGTTTACCATCCAGATGGGCTCTCTGTTTGGACACCGCAACTAGGAAGGAGCCGTTTATTCGAAGTTTTATAGAGAATTCAGATTTTTCCATGAAAATGGTAAGTCTGTAAAGTATTCTCTCTACAAGTTAATCAAAAATCTTTCACGCGAATAAGGGAACGACCATAAGATTCTGAGATAGTGGTGTGACAAATTTTATTGAGATAAAATATTGATTCTGGACAATTTGAGCGTCAGAACCTTTTTTTCAACCACTTAAAGGCAAGACTATTTATTTTTCTTTTACCACACTGATAAATCTAAGGCCACAACATTTTTTTTTCTATTTTCAGGTTTTGCAGGTTACAATTTTATTATATTAATTTACAGCATTATTCAAGCCGGGTTATCTATGTACAAAAACTGCCAGTCCCTCTTACCCCTCTGAATCAAATGGATGTCCCCTAATGTTAAAATTAGGTTATTGAGAAAGAATCCTTCGATAGTTCGGTATGACAATAGAGAAACTATAATTGACACTAAATTGAAGTACGGTACCCATTAAAAATATATCGATAAGAAAATATAAAAAATAGTTTTACAAAATAAAACAAAACAAAAACAAAAAAAAAAACGAAGAAGAAGGAAAAAGTATCATTTTCTTGTCCAACGATTATCTGTTGTGATAAGGATTGTTACAGCTAAACTGCAGAGTAACAATGTCCTGATACATTGCACTAGTGTATACACATTTGCTCCCCATCACATTAACAAATATTAGGTTAAGACGAATGGCGCTCGCAAAGGCGAGACATAGCAACTATAGATACGGTCGTCGTCGTTGTCTTGAACATTTGGTTAACCAAAATGTTAAACTTTTTTTTTGACTTTATTAAGTCTCCCAAACGAAGTTTGGAGAGACTTATAGTTTTTGCTCCGTTTCTTATTATTATTATTATTATTATTTCTTTCTTTTTCTTCTCCCGCAAGTGTGTCCGCCCTCGTTCTCAGCCATCTTACCACCGATCTAAATGAAACTTGAAATAGTGATAAAGGACGATGTGTAGATGTGCAATCCGGTCTTGAAATTTTCAAAATGGCCGCCGTTGCCATGGAAACTGAAAAAAGGCGGGAAAATTAAAAGTGCTCAAAATTGGATGAAATTTTACAGGAGGATTGTACAAAATGTGTAGAACATATTTTCGGGTCAAAATTTTTTCAAAATGGCCACCGTTGCCATGGAAACTGAAAAAAGGCGGGAAAATTAAAAGTGCTCCAAATTGGATGAAATTTTACAGGAAGATTGTACAAGATGTGTAGAACATAATTTTGGGACAATTTTTTTTTCAAATGGCGGTCGTTGCCATGGAAACTGAAAAGGGCGGGAAAATTAAAACTGCTCCAAATTGGATGATATTTTACAGAAAGATTGTACAAGTTGTTTTGAACCTATTTTTGGGTCATTAATTTTCAAAATGCCAGCCATTGCCATGGAAACTGGAAAAAGGCGGGGAAATTAAAAGTTTGATGAAATTTTGGGGGTTCGTTTGGGAGACTTTGTGTTTGCATCGAAACACAGTTATTACTTGTTTACTTTCTGATATCGTGTTCAATACCTTTCGACACAATATTCAGTGCAACTTTACTGAATCCCAAGTTTATTTAAAAAAATAATTCCAATTTTTACCAGATTTTGCCATTAGTAGGACTTCGTTTTTTATTAAAGTTTATCAATATCTTAGCACATACATGCCATAGACAGATGACGATTGGTAAGTGGTTACATCTTTAGTATCCAACATCCATACAAGAATTATGTCAACTTGACCTATATCAAAACAAAATTGGGATAAAGGAGTTCAATGTTGATGTAGAATTGTTATGTACTGTTTATGGATGCGCGATAAGCTTTTGGAATTTTATTCCGGTTCCAACTTTGGTAAATTTCCTGAAAATGTCCAAGACGAACAATTTTTTATATTTGTGCATACAATCAAATATTTCAGACATTTTTTCTCAGTAGACATAATTCTGAAAACTAAGAATCGAAACTTGTTGTTCCACTTATGGTAAATATCCTGAAACTGTCAAAGACAAGCAATTTCTGGAATTCCTGTTATCAACCATGCTTATTTTAGTCAAAACAAATATTTCAATGGTTAGATTTCAAAAACACTTTGATTTCAAATTTTGTAAATTACCTGAAACTCTCAAAGACAAGCAATTTTTGAGAATCCTTGTTAGCAACTACAGGGATGGCAATCACGTGACTAACGTCGGATACAGTAAACATTTTCACAGGCAAATTATGACCGCTTCAGAGTTAGTTTTTGTACTTTACTCTTTTTTAAGAGAATTGTATTGAATTCTAATAAGTCTACGGAATACAGACTGCTTAGAAGTGTAAGAAAACATCTTTTTACTCTCTGGATATTTTGTAGGTATGCCAAACACTTCAACAAATGTACAAATCAAAGTAAGATACCTTCACATTTAATAGTTCTTGTTTCGAATTTCGACTTTTTTCTCTCCATACAATCAGTATAGGCTTTGCTTTAATTAATTGGTGTTTGATGATTTAATTTTCTGACCCAAATGTTTTCTTTCATAAATCTACTAAAACTTACGAGTATTTAATGATACAATCAACACTAAATTATAATATAACCCGGATATAGTCAATACACTCATTTCGTTAATTCTAGTGATGTTTGTTGTAGATGAAATAAATCGCCTTTATTACCCAGAAAAACAAGTCGCGGTACTAGTAAAATGGAGCAAGAAAACATTATTCTTAGGACACTGTCACACTTTGAGGCATAGCGCTAGCCTGTGTAGACGTGTTGAAGATTTTCTTACAATGTGGCATGCGTTGTATAATTTAGGGGCACGTTCTCAACATTTTACGAAAATGTCGACACACGCTTTTCTGTGCGTATCAAAAGTTGATCATGAGTGCGTCGGAAAATTTTGAAAATGCTCAAAATTTCAAATTTAGCTTCCGTTATAAAGATGATATTTTGTCACTAAACAACCCTTGCTTTGGTGATTTTCTTCATTTGATCTATCCAAAAGAGCTCGAAATTAAGGATACCACAGACACTTCTACATCAACCTCGTTCCTTGACCTTCACCAAGAAATTGACAACAGAGGTAGACTTCAAACTAAGCTTTTTCATTCTTATGAAGCTGAATTCATCGAAGGGCTTCTTCAAAATAAAGATAAACGAAAGGCACAATCCTTTAACTTAAGCTTCCGTTATATAGATGATATTTTGTCGCTAAACAACCCTCGCTTTGGTGATTTTCTTCATTTGATCTATCCAAAAGAGCTCGAAATTAAGGATACCACAGACACTTTTACATCAGCCTCGTTCCTTGACCTTCACCTTGAAATTGACAATAGAGGGAGACTTCAAACTAAGCTGTACGACAAACGCGATGACTTCACCTTTCCAATAGTAAACTTCCCTTTTCTTTGTAGCAACATCCCAAAAGCGCCGGCATTTGGAGTTTACATCTCCCAGCTCATTCGCTATTCAAGAGCCGTGTTCGATACAGTGACTTCCTTGATAGAGCCCGGTTGCTCACAAATAGGCTACTTCAACAAGGGTACGTTACCCAAAACTTGAAGTCATCCCTCCAGAAGTTTTACGGTCGACATCATCATCTTGTGGACCGCTTTGGGATATCTGTTTCCCACATGACAACAGATCTTTCCCTTTAAAGCTTAATTGTTGTTTCCTCTACCGAATTTGACTTTACTACCGGATTTGACACGTTCAACACGGCGGGTGTCTTATAAGAAGCAGGAGATGCTGACTCTACCGGTGCACCTGATCTCACCCATGGTTTTATATTGGGTCCGTGTTGTTCATCTTTGTGTGTGAGTGTCTTCATTTTTCTTTTCTGTGCTGTACCCATGTTGTGTCTTTGTTTTTTTCTGCCCCTTTTTGTTTCTGGTGTTGCCATTGTCCTTGGATTGTTCGCTTTTAGATTGACGGTTCGGTTCTCACTTACTTTACCTTACGACAAACAGGATGACTTCCTTTCCAATAGTAAACTTCCTTTTTTTTGTAGCAACATTCCAACAGCGCCGGCATATGGAGTTTACATCTCCCAGCTCATTCGCTATTCAAGAGCCTGTGTTCGATACAGTGACTTCCGTGATAGAGGCCGGTTGCTCACAAATAGGCTACTTCAGCAAGGGTATGTTACCAAAAACTTGAAGGCATCCCTCCAGAAGTTTTACGGTCGACATAAGCATCTTGTGGACGGCTTTGGGATATCTGTTTCCCAGATGAAAACAGATCTTTCCCTCTAAAGCTTAATTGTTGTTTCCTCTACCGGATTTGACTTTACTGCCGGATTTGATATGTTCAACACGGCGGGTGTCTTATAAGAAGCAGGAGATGCTAACTTTACCGGTGCACCTGATCTCACCCATGGTTTTTTATTGGGTTCGTGTTGTTCATCTTTGTGTGTGTGTGTCTTCATTTTTCTTTTCTGTACCGTACCCATGTTGTGTCTCTGTTTTTTCCCTTTTTTGTTTCTGATGTTGCCATTGTCCTTGGATTGTTCGTTTTGGATTGACGGTTCGGTTCTCAATTATTTTCAAACGTTCACGATTTTTTTTTGTTTTTGATATGTTATACAGACGTTAGACGAACGCCAGAAGTACGTTATACAGAATTTGTGTGCGATATATGGTAGTTTCTCATAGGCATCCTTGTAACTAACGGGTACGCATCAGCCAATGTTTTTTCATTGAATGATTTAAAAGAACATGTGAATAGTCCAAGGAATGTACATCGCTGATTTTTCAACATCATACTCACTTGATTTGAAATAATGTTTTGTAATATAAATAGTTCAGTCTTGGTGCAGGTGAAAATAAAAGAATTTCTAATTCTCCTTGTCGTGAAAATAAGTTATTTAATTTTGATTTGAATAAAAATAAATTCTTTGTTGCGTTTTATGCAAATAAAGAATTTGACGTGACTTTTTGGGAAAATGGATAATTTGTTCAAGATTTTCATGATAATAATTTTTTTTTCGAGGCATCATCGCCCAAGCCCTCCCTTGAAAATCAAATGGTCAACCCTTAAATTATGGATAAGTTTTTTGTGCGTTGTATGTTATGAAAGGGTCCAACAAAAGAATTTCTATAATTTTATCGAGTTCAAAACTTTTTACAAAAATTCTCGAACGTTTTCACACATTTGCTAAAACACTGCAGAGTGAATGAGTTTTTAAAATAAAAAAAAGTGATATCGTATGTCCTTTTGCTTGAAACTGAAATCAGAAGCTAATCCTGTACCACTTTCCTGATAAATTGATTCTGAGCGAATTTTCATGAAGAGAACTAACAAATATATGAATTTACATATATTATTAGAAAATAAAGTATAATTATAATTCTTAGTTTCAGGGAACACGATGTTACAAATGTTAAACTTTGTCTCGGTGTAGTAGCCGTGTTTGTTGACATATAAGAACAACATGAGTAATATGTGTAAAACCTTAACTTTGATTCATCATTTGAGTACAGCTTTGATTGTATATTGGTTGCAATGTTAAACTTGTTGCATTGAATGTTGACGGATCGCAACTGAAAATGATTTTTTTCCCAAAGGACCATAATCAGAGATATGCTCAAACCATGTTTTACTATAGGGTTCGATGTAAAATTATGTTCCGGGCTGAAGATAATTCTTTAATTATAATGGATTAGTTATGGACGACATCTCATGAGTGATGATATCTTAATAGATCACACTGACTATTTTGACAGGTGAAATAAAATGGAAAACATGCGCGAAGTATTGTTTCCCGAAATTTTTGTACCTATGTGATCTCAATGGCTTTATACAAAATGTATAAGTAAATGTAGTTTTTATCAATATCTTTCGACCTCTGTGGGCTGTATCAGGTTTCTGGGATTTTGCCATCATTTGACGTCCATCGTCTACATTAACTTTTGATTTAAAGATCTCCTCTGCAACTCTAGTGCAATGAAAAACAAATCGGTTACAACAGTTCCTGGCTGTTATACTTTGAAAATGTGTCCGGCAAGTCCGTTTCCAAATGAAGATGGTCGACAGAGGGAACAAAATAAACAATAAATCGTATGTGAAAACTTGAAGGGTTCCCATTTAAACCACACCGCGAATCGAAACTAAAATTGGTAACAATATTTCCTTGTGTTCTTCCCCTTTATTGTCTGGCAGGTGATATAACAAATGTACCACACATAATGTCCACCAGCAGGGATATATTTACCATTTTTCATATAGCAAAACTAATTCAAAGTCTCCCGCGAGACTGATCAGCCAACTGGAAAATTACTTCTTGACAATTGTCCTTAGCTGCTTTCAATCCTTTTAAATTGTGTCTGGTACATCTTCGCGTCACCCAAGATACCTGCAAATTTTTACCTAGTTAAAGATTGGAACCTTTGTGAAAACATTCAGGAATATTCACTTCTGAAACCACAAGAATTTTTTGAATTTAGCTTAGTCTCCTTTAAAACATGTTCCGACATATCCTATAAAAATTAAGATGGCCACGAGCATGCGATATTTCAAACGTTGGGCCCTATTAAAAAATTTAAAGATCTTCTCTGAAACCACGAATTCAATTCAAATTAAACTTAGCCACAACTATTCTAAAATTGTCTCCCGAAGAAATGTGGCAATTATGCTTTTAGCTCATCCAGGATGGCAAAGAATCGGATGACGTATTGAATATTTCATGCGAGTGAGCTCTTGTTTCAAACACAGGAATTCATAATATTATGTTTTGATTCATCCTAAATATGCATAAATGATAATAATGCTCATTCATTTTCTACTTCACCTGTAAGCGTTCCTGGCTGTATAATACAACATAAGAATTATAGAAACAGTGTGTTTCTGGCTTTTGGTCTCCTTGCTTCAGTCATATGACTACGTCTTCATATAAAATAAACTAAAATAACAAGCTTGTCGACATTCCCTAGAGCGTTATCTGTAACATATAAAAAACATTTAAGAATTGAAAAGCTGCGTGTTGACTATATCCGAACTTTTATTGAGTGTTGACTGTATCATTTTATGATATTCTATAACATGTATAAATACTGGTAAGCTCTGTTAGTATTGTGAAAGAAAGCAGTTTGGCCAGAAAATATAATCATTAAACATCATTTTAAAGCAAAGCCTATACTGATTGTATGTAGAAAGAGTCGAAATTCGTAACAAGAACTAATATATGTTGCTGTATCTGATTTGTACATTCGTCGAAGTGTTTGGCATAATGACAAAATCCAGAGAGTAAAAAGATGTATTCTTAAACTTCATTTCAGTCTGTATTCCGTAGACTTATTAGCTCACCTGGCCAAAGGCCATGTGAGCTTTTGCCATCACCCGGCGTCCGTCGTCCGTCCGTCCGTCGTCCGTCCGTCCTCCGTCCGTCCGTTAACTTTTATTCAAAGATCTTCTCCTCTGAAACTACTGATCCAATACTAACAAAACTTGGCCTGAATCATCACCAGGGTATGCTCTTTCAAGTTTGTGATTTTTATGCCCGTAGACCAAAGAACATGGCCGCTGTTACTAAAAATAGAACATAGGGGTAAATTGCTATATGTTTTTTGCAAATTACTGGAAAACCATTACAGATATCAAAATTTTGATATGGGATAAAAATGATCAGCATGATGAGATCTACCTGCCCTGCAATTTTGGAGAATATCTGTTTACCCGTCTTGGAGTTATTGCCTCTTTTCCGTAAAATTTTCAGTTTTTCGTTACTTCTGGTCTTATATAGTGAAATTGATAGAAGACAGAAGTGAAGTTTGTATAACAAAAATGTTCAGCGAAGTAAGACCTACATGTCCTGTAATTTTGAAGAAAATCTGACAACCCACATAGGAGTTATTGCCGCTTTTTCATTGAATTTTCACAATTTTTTGAACGTTTTTACTTTTATTTCAAAAACTGAGATAAAGGTTAAATGTGAATTGCAAAAGTGTGGAGGTTTTCCAGAACTACAATTTCTACATATGTCCAGCAGGTTCGCATCTCATCCAAGATGGCCACCAGCGGGGAAGATGGTTTAACATAGGACCCTATGGGAAATGCATTCAAAGATCTTCTCCTCTGAAACCACTCAGCCAATGGAGACCAAATTTTGTCACAATAGTCCTTGGGTGGTCCCCTTTAAAGTTTGTGATTTTTGCGTTTGTACCTTATCCAAGATGGCTGCCAGCGTGGAGCACAGTTTAACATAGGGACCCTATGGGAAATGCATTCAAATGTCTTCTCCTCTGCACCCACTGAGCCATTTGAACCAAACTTGGTTACAATAGTCTTTAGATGTTTTCCTTCAAAGTTTGTGATTTTTATGTTCATACCTCATTCGTGATGGCCGCCAGCAGGGAACATAATTTAACATAGGGACCCTATGGGAAATGCATCCAAAGATCTTCTCCTCTGAAACTACCAAGCAAAATTGAACCAAACTTGGTCACAATAGTCCTTAGGTGGTCCCCTTTAAAGTTTGTGATTTTTACGTTCTTACCTCATCCAAGATGGCCGCCAGCATAAAACATAGTTTAACATTGGGACTCTATGGGAAATGCATTCAAATGTCTACTCCTCTGAACCTATTTTAGCCAATTGGAACCAAACTTGGTTACAATTGTCTTTGGATGATCCTTTCCAAAGTTTGTGATTTTTAGTTTGTACCCCATCCAAGAATGAAAATGTAACATCTGCTGAACTGATTTATAGTATGAATGGGTGGTCTATAGGTGACCAGGTGAGCGATACAGGCTCATGTGAGCCTCTAGTTAGAATTTAATACAATTCCCTTAAAAGAGAGGGAAGTACAAACAATAAGGCTGAAGCGGAACAATTTTCCCTGACAAAATGTTTATTGTATCCGACGTTAGTCACGTGATTGCTACCCCTCAACTATGTTTTTTTAATTAATTTCAATAAAAACAAATATTCAAATGGTTAGATTAAAAAAAAATTGATTTCAATTTGAGCAAATTTCCTGATACTCTCAAAGACCACTTATTTCTTGGAATTTTACTTAGCAACAGGCCAAATATAAAGACAATGGAGTGAGCAGGCGAGACACTAGGTTCCGTGGAACCTTCAAGAATTATTTGGAAAATTAGAATATGTAAAATAAAAAAAAATCTTAAAACTAAGAGGTATATCCCCCGTGCATAGCTTTGCCCTTACCAGGTTTTGAATTTTATTTTGATATTTTTGGTTATTTGTTCTCTATCAGATTTTAAAATGCTTGGTTTATAGTCTTCCGAGTATTTTAATTTAGTCTGCACTGAAGAGACACAAGTTGTCGAAACAGCCAAATGCAGATATTAATTTTACAGCAACTTCGGTAAATTTTGTTTTCGGATACAAGTGTTCAAAATATAATTTCCGATACAATGTCTCGTTGCATGGTTATTCGATTTTGATAAATTTGATAACGAAAATTTCATTACAACTTTACCGTATTTGTTGTATATTCAATTTCAACAATGCTGTTTGGTGTTATATTTCATAATGGTGTATGTTTGTAGCCCTCAAAATCAAAATGGACAAAGGCACCCTTGACAGTTCGTTGGTGTCAGAATAGCATTAATGGATTATCATAAAATTTTACTTGTGTTTGCAGTTCTATTTGTTTGAACAAAAACGTGTCTCTTTATTTCGTCTGAGTCTGAATCGGTTAAAAAATTATTTGCGAACAGATCAAAGATTGAAATTTTGTACTTGTGGTTGCTACTTTTCCCACTGTTGAGATAACACAGTTCCTATTTCTAGTTTTGTGAGATTTTCGTGTATTGTACTAATGCAAAACAAAAAAAAATCACTTGCAGATTACCAAGAAAATATCATATTGATTTGTGTTTTCGCATCTGTAGTTTACATTTTGTTCTAAATGTGATCATAAGTATACTGAGTCTTCGTATTATGAAATTATTATTTCATTTGAAATGAACTTTACAGAAAAATACAAGAAAGTAGTCTTAAAATATATGGCACATTCGGTTATACATTCGAGTTTTTATAACTTCACAAAAAGTTACGAAAATATTTTTTTGTAAACAGAAAAATTTGGACGATATTCCTGTTAGATTGAAGTATATTTTAGTATATTCTAGAGAGAATACACTGAGAAATCGACCAAACAAAAAGTACGAGACAAAAGAATCTTGGACATCATTGGCTAAGATTTCAACCATCCCGGTCTTAGCAAGCTTTGTCCGAGACTCAGAGATTCTTTTGTATTGCACTTTCCCTGGTTTTAGCTAGATTCTTAATATCCTATCGACTCCCTCATTTGTTATTTCAGGCAGATACTATCTGCAAAGACCTATTCACCTATTCTTTGAATGTGTACTTAACATTATACCGGTATCGTACTATAAATTAGACTAAAATACAAAAGTACTCGTTTCAAAAACGCGAAGACGGATGTTCTCGTTTAGCCATTAAGTATAATTATTCGGTCATGACCACATGCGTATATCACCTTACGAAGAGAGTCGAAACATTTATGATCGTTCTTGATTTCTGACGGTTGGCGGGTAGAATATGAGGTTTTAAAAGGGATAGGGTTGGAGAAGATTCATTTGCAAATGGCAGTCGATGAAGATTGAAAAATGAAGTGTCGGGACACTAAGAGGGGAAAAATAAAAATAGTATTAAAATAGTATTGAAAAATATAAAATCTTGCAAATATGATAACAAAAAGTCATATGCAATAATATCTTTTATTCTAAGCGCATATGGTTTAACAATTTTGGTGCCAAAATAAAATGGGTGTCATCCTTGTTTTGATATTGTATAGTTTCTAGAATTCTAAATCTGCTCTATCGAAAGCATGTTGGGAAAATCCTGCAGTAGGAGAGTTCTTTTTCATTTATCTTGTAGTCTGTTGCATTTCTGTGAAGACTATACGACAATGCAGTTTCAGACATGTTTCTTATTATGGTTGGGTGAGCTACAAAGCTAGAATGCCATCAGCGATGAAAATCATCTCATCACTGTTGGCATTCGGAGTCATATATTCTAGCTTTGCAGCTCACCCTACCAACACATTATCATTCATATTGTACTGAGCTGTGTTCAACACTATTACCAATATTTTTTATATTATCTTGACATAACAGACCTAATATTAATTTCTCGTTGCAAACCCTTTTAAATGTTACAATGATATGGTATTGGCGTAGTTGTGGTTCCTAAATTACCAAATTTAGAACAAGACGGCTTGGATAATTAACTTAAATACAGTTTAATAGGAAAGCTGGAATTTGTAGACGTATGGCTTCAACTTATTTTTGAAAAGATAAAAAGGGAAGAAAACTAATTACAATACATAAAAAAAGATTCGTCCATATTTTACCGAAATTTTATCGTTAACGGTTAATCGGTCAGACAATCCGCACACATACACCAGATTTGGATTTCCCATGAAGATCGACCTAATAAAAAAAATAACAAGAAAAAGTCACAATATATATATATATATATATATATATATATATAA
>MJUU01033751.1:0-13142 GCA_002080025.1 Modiolus philippinarum | reverse complement strand
GCTGGACAGACATGCAAGTTGTCGCAATTGACCAAAATAAATCTTGGAATGAGACAAAGCGACAAGCAAAAGAGAGGTTCTGGATGCAAAAAATTAAATCCAGCTTGAATATTAAAACCTGAATTTTAAGATGATTAAAATTCTAAAAGCAGCAGGAAATTTGTGTTAAAATTTAAAAATAACACATTTTTCAATTGCAGATATTATTTCTTCCGGATTCACTACAATGTCTTCAATTATTGATTTTGTTAAATACTTTTAGATATACAGTAACTGACAAAAGTTTTTTCTTCATCTCCCTCCGGGCATTCATCTCGTATTACATTTGTGATAACCAGCGTCTACAATGTAGCTGTTATTGTTTTGGTTAGACTTTTTTGTACATAGTTTTGTTTGATTTTATTTTTTATTTTTATTGTGTTTTGAAAAAGGCCCGGATAGGGGCTGAAATATTAACTGTATTATTTGTGTACTGTTCACTTTTGTCTTTTGTTTGATTATATTCTTCTCACAAAGTTTGTATCCTGTCGGATCCAGTACGTCGGGAATTTTGGTGTTGTTGCTTTGTTTATAGATGTTTTTTTTTATATATATATATATATATATAAAGAGTGTCGATCCACACAAGTCAAAGAATATTTAAAATAAAAGTTGAAAATGCACAAATAATTGTATTTTAACAGTGTCTGTTCAATCATTACATACAATATAGAAAAAGTTCTCTCCCTACCGGTTTCACTGCTTTTGCAGATAATCATGGTTGTACTACGTTGTCAAGTAGCATATTATGACGTGACAATAAAAGTAAAAGTAACGTTCCTAAAAATAATTAATTACTATATATGGAACGTAGTATTCATTCTAAAAATAACGTCAATAGAATAATGTGTAGAGTATTTCGAAATTGTCTTTACGAATGCGTTCGATTTAAAAAACGGTTTAAATTTCTCAATGAATAGTTTTTCTTTATTTATTCGCTGATCCTCTGTTATGTTTGTAGAGCACTGATAAATCGGGAAAATGTAATAATTTGAAAGTGTAGGGCCTGCACAATTAGCTATATGTTCGCTCAGTGTATACGGTACTCGGATCTGTTGTCTATGGATTGTCATTCTCGTTCTTAAAGTTGTTCCGGTTTGTCCGATATAATTTTCCCCACATCCTTTACATGTAATCACATAAATAAGGTTTGCTGAGTTACATGTAAAATCATTTTTTATTTTAAAAATTTCTCCACTTTTGAATTGAAATTCTGACCCTTCATTTAAGTAATTACATACTCCACAATTTGGGCGATTGCATTTTTTAACTGTCGGAATTGAATTTGCAGTTTTGCACTTGTAAGTAGTTTTTTGAGAGATTTTGATTGTCTTTTACTTTTAATGATTTTCTTTTTCTCTAAAACCTTTTTCATTCGCGGGTCACTTTTCAACATAGGGATGGTATTGAAAATTTCTTCAAACATTTCGCCATTTCGGGGGTTATTGGTGGATACATACGGTATCACCCCAGACATAGATTTACTTTTAATTCTTCGCAGTTCTTCAATACTCATGTGTTTTGCTCTATCTATTCCATTTTTTATTAGACTTTTGGGATATTTGCGAGTTTCTAAAATATGACTTAGTTCTGTTAGTCTGTAATCCCTTTTCTCCGGTGACGATACGATCGTGCATATTCGCCTTGTAACGTCTTCATTAGTACAACCATGATTATCTGCAAAAGCAGTGAAACCGGAAGGGAGAGAACTTTTTCTATTTTGTATGTAATGATTGAACAGACACTGTTAAAATACAATTATTTGTGGCATTTTTAACTTGTATTTAAAAATTTGTTTTTTGTTTTTTTTTATTCGTTTTGTTTTTTGCTTTTTTTTTCTTTTTTTTTCTTTTTTTTTTTTTTTTTTTTTTTTTTTTGTTTTGTTTTTGTTTTTTTGTTTTGTTTTGTTTTTTTCTGATCTTATAAAAGTTTTACTTTTACCAACACATCGTCATAAGTGAATTGGGTTAAATTATCAAAGTACTCATTGAAATGTTTTCGTATTCTTCCTCATACACGGAACAGTTTGTAGTGGAATTGCAACATAAATGTCTGCAGTAGTTAAGGAGGTAATGTTAGAAAATACTATTTATTGAGGGGTAAAATGGCCAAAAAATACACCATGATGACGACAAAGTCATTTTTCAAATTTTTAAGTTTATTTTCAAAACGCATGGCAAAATATACAATGCTCTTAATTATATCTTTAGGTTATCCATCCCTACATATCTACGAAAGAAATAGTGTCCACAGTTATTGAAGCATCGAAAAAAGAAGTTCAAACTTCAAAGCAGCTTGAAAATGAAGATATGCAGTTGATTTTTCGTTCAACCAATCTGTGTCGTAGCTTATTTCCCGAAGACAGAATTATAAATCTTTGGAATCCTTTCAGGTTAATGGTTGAAAACATCCCACTACTAATGGATTTTAGGACTACCATTATTGGTTCCAATTTAGAACAGGAACAATTTGCGTTGCTTTCTATTGGAACATATTCCCACACATATAGAGGCCTTCTGTACAATCTAAATCTATTCGGTAATTTAACCACATGCTTAGATGAACATTTATTTCTCCATGTGAAGTCTGTGATTCCGCATATAATTTCAAATGTGACATTTGAACTTACAATTAAACACAATGAAAATGATACTCCAACAGAAGATAATATTTATGAAATCATTAGGATTTAAAAAACCACATATAGATGGGAATTACGAAATGTTTTGCTATGAAGGTGAAAATCAATATATATAAAGTATCGAATAAACATGTAAATGGAAAACTGATTTGTCGATAGGATGTACCTGGAGATGCTCATTTTGGTCAGATCTTGATGTAATTGTGTAGCAACGGGGCAAACGTTACAAAAATACTTCTCAATGTTTGAAGCACCCATCTTTTGTTTGAACAGCAGATGCACTTGACCAACATTTCAGAACAGATGATCATTACAGTGAAACCTGTCTAATCGGACACAATGTGGGACCATAAAAATGTGTTGGATTATACAGGATGTCGGAATACTCAGGTTTAAAAAGCATTTTAAAGCTATCTTTGGGACCAATAAATTACGTCGGATTTGACAGGATGTTGGAATACTCAGGTGTCGGATTATACAGGTTTCACTGTATATATTTTTCGTTTTTGTCCGATCCTACCGAAATGATCGATTTTTGTAAAGAACTTTCCATACATCATTCTTATATAATGCGTAAAGTATCATTGATAGTTTCATAGCAGATGATGAAATTATACTCTCCCAAATGGTCCAATGATAAACTATACTCTGTGATGGCGGTCGTGATTTTTCTGGAGTCAAAATCAACTGATAAATTTTTGCAGACTTTCAAGTATTATTCCTGAATTCGTGATTGATTTAGATTTAGTTGTTGAAGAGGAGATGCTAGAAATACGATTTTACATTAGTTACAAAAGAGGAGAAGCTAAAATAAGATTTCCCATAGGGCCCCATGTGAAACTATGCTTCATGCTGCCGCTCACTTTCTTTTCAGATATAAGCGAATATATTTTAAACAATCTTTTTATTTGTAAATGGCCTTCCATAGATAGTTTGTTTTAATAGTTACAGAGCGTTGAAGAAAACGATTACTTTCCGCAAGGGTTCAAAGTTTAAATATGTTCTCTGTCGACGGCAATGTTTTTGACGGGTTGAATGAAATGAGCAATGCTTTGTAAAATCCCACCAGACACTATTTCTGTGACGTTCGATTAAATTTGCTTCACTTGTTCAAAGACTACCGGAATATGTTTTTTCTAAAGGGCTCAAAGCTTAACAATACTTTGCGCTTGTGGCAATATAAATTTGTCGGATCCGCCCGAAATGAGCAACTATATGATTTCTAATCGGATCAAAACATCAAAACGGAAAAATGTTTTTTTGTGTAACGGATCTATATAATACATCATCCTTAAAAGTTAGGGCTAATGCTGGACGGAGGACATATGCCAAGTGATGACAATAGCTCACACTGACCCTTCTAACAAATAAGCTAAAGATAATGAAACCAAAGGGAAACCACACCATTGGTTTCCCGCTAATTAAACCTTTTTCTTTCATTGCGTCAAAAGTTTAAATCACAACGCTGATCAAGCAATGTCGAAAAAATCAAACCGACCGTTAGAAACATGGTGTTGGACAACAATAACACAGAGCCATTGGACGAAATTCAAAACTGTCCAGGCTAAAAAAAAGGAAAAGAAACAAAGAAGAAATGGATGTCGATACGAAATCAAACCGGGTTTTCCTTCACTATTTGAATGCAGAAATAGGTACTTGTGTGAAAAGCTGTTCAACTTATACCTCCTCTCATTATGTGCAGTGTATGCCATCACTCCTAAAAATCACTGAAAAGTTACTTTACTTACAAGTCAAACAAAAAGCATATGGTCAAAACACCTATAGCTTTCTAAGTTCAAATGGGCAAAACTCCTGGAAAAATTATACGATGAAAAATCCCCGACAATATGCACATCTGCATATGATGTCCTTGCTACATACAAAGTTTCATGAAATTATGTTGAAAGGTTACAGAGAAGTTGCGCTTACAGCCATATGGTCAAAACACCTGTAAATTTCTACGTTCTAAGGGGCAGAACTCCTGGAAAAATTGTACGATGAAAAATCCCCGACAATATGCGCATCTACATATGATGTCCTTGCTACATACAAAGTTTGATGAAATTCTGATGAATGGTTAAAGAGGAGTTGCGCTTACAAGCATATGATCAAAACACCTATAAATTTCTGAGTTCAAAGGGGCATAACTCCTGGAATAAATGTACGTTGAAAAATCCTCGACAGTATGCACATCTACATATGATGTCCTTACGACATACACAGTTTCATGAAATTCTGTTGCACGGTTAAAGAGGAGTTGCGCTTACAAGATCTGGCAACCCCCCGCCCGACCGCTCGCCTGCCCGACCGACCAACCGCCCGCCCTACCGCCGTACATCAGCATTTCCATAACCGGATTTCCCAACGGGAAAACCCGGTTAAAATGATGATTTTCCTTAAGAAAAATCATCCTTTACTTTATTGCAATTACATTATTAAAACAAATTTAAGGAAACTTGATTGGAATGATTCATGTAACAGTTCTTCGGTATTTTGTTATTTATGGAAGGCTCTTACAAATGAAATATTGCTAATGTCAGTTATTTCTGACAAGAAACATGATCGGCAGCATGGAACATACTTCCAAATTGAGTCCTTTGTAAAATATAGCTGATATTTAAGAAATAATTCATGTGAGCGTGAATATATGGCCATTTTACCACGGGTTGGCCCTTTATGGCAAATATTTTTAAATTCCGTCCCTCCGTCCGTCACAACTTTCGTCAAGCTTTTCTCTGCAATGGTAAATAATATAAACTTGAAATTTTATCAAAAGATTTGTATAGTCATGCCATATTGTGGAATGCATTTTCAGACCTGTCGGGATACTGCTTCCTCTTTACCGACTAAGTCAGTTTTTCAAAATTCCGTCCGTCCGTCCGTCCTTACAAGTTTCGTCAAGCTTTTCCCTGCAATGGTAACTAAAAAATGGAAAAAGATGTAGAGGATACAAGAGAAGACTACTGATTAATGTGTAACGAAAATCACCTGTAAAAATCAAGCTTAATCTTGAACTTAATCCAAAAAGAAAACAAAAAAGTTGTATACTGTACTGTGCAATCGTGTAATTTAAAAAAAAAAAACAATCTCCATTTTTCTGTCACCTTTTTCCATTTTTCTGTCCCGCTTGCCCCTAGAAGAAGGCCGTACTGGCCGAAACGTTGGACACACTTTCCTTACAACCCGTTTTGGATATTTTGAGTTTGTATATTTTGTTTAATTTTTCTTTTCAACCTTGCCATTTTTACTTTGTGTAATATTTACATTTATTTGTGGCCATTGCACAACATATTTTTTATATTTTGAAATAATTTTTGACGCCGAGTACTCGAAAACCGAATTTTGTAACCGGTTATATTCTATTCGACCGATTAATTACATTGCCATCCCTAATTTTTGTATTTAACAAATTTTATCTTAGTTTAATTATTTGGATTTTTGAGCAACTAAACCTTTGTTTTTTAAGAACTTTATAGAGTAAAGGATTCTTTTATATCATTAATAATATCCTTTAGTGCATGAGATATAATACTTATTTCTTCTGACGGAAAACTATTTTACCCTCAGCTCGGCGTGCATTTGTTATATACAGTAATTTACACAACACGTTTGCTTATGATTGTAAAAGAAATATTTTCAAAGGTGAACATTAATCAGTTTTATTATTTAGATTATGATATATTGTGGAGGTAAGATCAAGATTGTTTTTGTTAATTGTAAACTAAGTTGCTTACTTTAATTATTGTTGAAAAATTATAAAGAGTATCAAATTTAACAAAAATAAAAACATTTCTGTATTTAATTGCCAGGATGTCTTCTGTTTTGAAAACAATTAAACATCTTTATCTTTTTGTCAAATTCTGTAGCAGAATGTACTTGGCAAAAAATTCATATATTGTCCCCGAGCGTATTATAAACTCCGATGCAGGTCTTAATAAACGATTTTTAACTTCAATGTCTTAATATGAAAAAGAAAGGAAATGGGGTAAATGTAAAGGAGACAACATCCCATATTCAGGTTTAAACGACCCAAAACAAAGCATCTAGGGGTCACCGTACGGTCTTCAACACAATGAGGAACCTCATACCATAAAGCAAGCCCTAAATGGCTCAAAAAGGTAAAAAAGTGAATAAATCAATGGAAACAAAGCACATCCAATAACCCAAATATCAAGAAGCTAAAATTTTATAAGAAGACACGGACAAGCCAATCACCAACATATTCCTGACTTGGGACAGGCGCAAAAATTGCGGTGGGGTTAAACTCGTTTTCTTGGATCCAAACCCTCCCCCTATGTGTGGTGAATGGCTAAAAAATAAATACACAAAAAGACTCACAGTAAAAAAACTAGAAAAAAGTCCAATTTATCAAGACGAGTACCCTTACAATGAAAAACATAAAACATGAAGACAATACAAACAGGTACCGTCCGGACAAATGCTCGCAGTTACTGACAGCTAGCTAAGGACATAATTTCCGCGGACTATGATTTCAAGCCTTCCTACATACGAAACTTCAATTGAAATACTTCTAAGTAGATTTGGTTTAACAAGGTCATCAATTATGAAAGAAGAACATGATATTGTGCAATGCTAAATACTGCCAATATAAAAAATTGTTTTTTTTTCTTCTTTTTTTAAACCTTTCAACAAAATTTTATTCAGTATCTCCTGTTAAAAATATCCCTTAGCTGTCAAGGAGTACAAGCTAAAGGACCCTGTTGTACATAACACTCAGTCCTACCCAGGGTAAGCAGGCGAGCAAAATGAAAATATTCACTGTTGTTTAAATATACACACTTTGTCGCATTTATCGACTATAACCATACCGGGATCTTATTATGTAGACAT
This sequence comes from Modiolus philippinarum, assembly GCA_002080025.1. Classification (NCBI taxonomy): domain Eukaryota; kingdom Metazoa; phylum Mollusca; class Bivalvia; order Mytilida; family Modiolidae; genus Modiolus; species Modiolus philippinarum. The sequence continues at coordinate 5,611 of MJUU01033751.1, read as the reverse complement.
ATAATCGAGTACACCATTAAAGCATGTCAAAGCGACCTAAATATTGTGTTGTTTATCATGGAGTTTAATCAATGAAATATGAGTAGAAATTTTCCTTATTTATAAAAGTGATAAAAAAACAAGAATAAGAGCATCGTATTTAAAACAAACTATCATACAATATCATTGATATAGTCCAGAAGATTTCGAATTGAAGCATCAATATTAGGTTACAAATCTGTTTTGAATTTTAAACGAAGGATAAAATTTTCCTTTAATTCTAAACAAAATTTCCTTTTCAGTTCATTTATTTGGCATCTAATATTTTCGTGTTTAAGTTTATTCCTTACTTTCCAAATAGTCCATTTAGCTGACAAAATAACAATATTTCCTAATATAAGACCCTTCAAAGGGCCTTCATAAAATCCAAGTATCATGTTTCTTTCATTCATCAAAATTTGATTGGTAATATCTATAGATCGAAGCATATCATTAATAAACGTAATAAAGGGGTGAATAGTTTTGCAATTGTAAAAAAAATGGGGTTGTGTCTCAAAATGGTGTTTACAAAAATGACATTGACCATTAACAGTTGACAATCCAAATTTATTTAACCTAAATTCCGTAAAAACAATATTATGTACATGAAATGAAAATCTACAATTTTATTCTTAACATGCAACTTTTTCATTATATTCCAAACAATATCCCACTTAATATTATCATCATAAAATGTTTCCCATTTGTGTATTGCTTTTGGTGCCGACACTGGATTTATAACCTTCTGGATATCTCTAGGTTTTATTTTACAATGTGTTAAAGCCTTTTTCGTTTTGGTATAATAAATAATCTGTCTATATAAGCAATATAGTTATTTTTATTTGTTTCTTTGTCCACTTCGCGTATATTTTTCAATATGTAAATATAATATTTAGGAATAGCCGCTTTTAATCTAGAATATGAAAAATTGTTTAAATTTAGTTATGGTGTAAAGCATTTAGGAGATGATCAATATTTTTGCCAACAAAAACCAGAAGTAACGATTTAACAACAATCTTTATAAATAAGTTTGTTCAACGGATTAATAAGATTTGAAGGACAATTTTTGAATTTATGCGCTTTGTAAATGAAATTGCCATAGAAGTGTGGATGTGAAATGCCCTGATGTATAAGAGCCCTGCATGTAGAACCAAATTTTCTTAATAAGCCAATGTATATGTAATAAATTTAAGAGAATGTTTTCATCAATTTATGATATCTAAACCCTTGATGCAGAAGTTTTTCAGTGAGACAAGGATTTCGGTCGTTGAAGTCAGAAAGATCACTACATACTCGTGCATAGCGAACAAGTTGTGAAATGTAGACCCCGTAACGGAACATCGACGTCGAGATGGGGAAAATTGACAATAGTGAAGGAGAAATCATCCCTTCTATCATTAACCTTAGTGTTTAACTTTCCTTGATTTATTGATATATCAAGATTACGAAAAGGAGTATAATCACTGCTGCTATTGAATTTATTTAAAGTAAGTTTTGCAAGATAAATTTCATCTGTAAATTTAGAAAATTCAGGATTGTTTAAAGCCAAATATCGTCCAAATATCTATAAGTTTTGTTAAATTTATCCACTAAATGCTGTTTAGATGGGTCTTTTTGAATTTTTTGCCATGAATTGTGACTCGTAGCAATAAAGAAATAAATCTGCTATGAGAGGTGCACAGTTGGTACCCATAGGAATACCTATTTTTTGCGGATAGACTGTATCACCGAAACGAACAAAAATATTATCAAGAAGAAAATTTAATGTTTTTTTCATATCCTGATAAGTCCAGTTGGTATATTTGTCATGTTTGTCGTCACTGAAAAACCATTTAAATGTATTGCAACAAATGTACGTACATCCAGATTTTTTTGAAGGACCATTTGATCAAATACGAAAATTTCTCTTTGATGAGTGTATGCGGTAATGTATTATAAAGGTTAGAAAAATCATAGCTATCGACGGAGGTGTATGCTTCATTAACAGATCGAAGTTTTTCCAAACTCCAAAAGTAGTTAATTCCACTGTATTCGAAACATGTGTTACTAAAGTTGATGACGAGATTTTTTATGGTAGTAAGTGCACTGGTCAAAAAAACAGACACATGTGTAGTTAACATCACTACCGGAATTGAGATGTTCAACTCGGAGGGTGTCCTATAAAAAAAGTAGATACTTAATCCACCATGTACCCGATTTCACCCATGATATTGCCGTATTCTAATCGGTAGCTGTGTAAATGGCATAAGTTCTCCATCGTGCTTGGTAACTTGTCAACCTGCATCGCCGGCTAACTCGGGGTAACGCAGATTCATTTATTTTTTCCATGTATTTAGTCCCTAGGATTTTACATAAGGCCATTGTTGGATCAATTTTTCACTTAGAACGTTGATGGTCGGCATCAAATGGTAATTCCAACAAATACAGTTGTCTTTGAGACATGTTTTGACCTCTTTACATTTTGAACGTTGGGCAATCACACTTGGTGAATGTTGGCCCAACATTATATGCCAGCGTTGAACCTCTTTACAATTTGCTTAGCCAACAGAGTCGGGATTGTTTAACCAACGTTAAAATGTGGTCAGGAGTAATATGAATTATTGATACTGCTTGATGTTATTCATTGGGAAATGTCATTTTGCTTCAGTGATTTCAGGGACGTTGATAATAGTGTAAATGTTAAAAATTAACAGACGGACGACAGACGCCGAGTGATGGAAAAGTTCAAATTGGTCCCTCGACAAAAAGTATTTGCAACAATTTTAGGAGTCGGCAACTGCAACTTGGCAGATAATGTGACATTATGACCAATACAAACAAACAAACCAACAAATTAAAAGAAAAAGAACACATAGAAATACAAAAAATATCAATAAAATAAATATACAAACAAAATGTAAATAAAACTAAAAATACAAAAATATATAAATAAAGAAAATTCATGCATTCCAAATCTAATAAATAATAAAAAAATATAGATGACAACCAAACATAAGGCAACAAAAAAGACAGTTAAACGTTTACAACATTGTCCCTGAAACCACTGAAGCAAATTGGAGATTTCATAAGCACACGAAGTGTGTGCAATAGAATCCTAATTTTATGAATAACCGAAACAAAATATGAAAGTGTTATCTCCTGCTGCCACGATATGCGTGTGCAGCCTGGCTAGCCAATCCCAAAGATAAGAAATGCATGTTCCCACGTGCATTCTTTCATTTTCCTACTGGAGAGCGTCCAGTGAAGAGAACGAAGAAAGATATAAAATGGGAAGAGCAAAAAACCTAAGAAAATACCAATCAAAATCAAAATATCTTGAAGAAAGAAAACATAAAACTACCGATACCTTAAAGATTCAGCCTTGAGACTCATGACATTTCAACTCCAATCTATATGTCTAAAAAACAAGAACTAAAAATTAAGTTTCCAGATTCTTTATCTTAAAATTACAATCTTCATCTGTATGCCTATGTATGTGTCCAATCTATGGTATATCCAAAGTCCTGTATCGTCATCCTGGTGTACGTCATCTACTTCTAGTTACCACCTCTGAAAAATATAGAATATATATTTCAGTTAGCTCTTAAATTATGTAATAAGAAATAACAAGTTATATGAAAGAAATAAGGCGAGGGAGGGTGGGAACACTTTCATATCTTGTTTCGGTTATTCATAAAATTAGGATTCCATTGCACACACTTCGTGTGCTTATGAAATCTCCAATTTCATATCATGACCTCAACAAGATACTCAAGTGTTAGTTCAAAGCTTACCTAGTTAAAACTGCTTGTTGGAATGCAATGGAAACAATAGGTCTACAATAAAATTTCATAAAGGTAGATTCTGATGTCCAGTTAGCCTGATCAATAATGTCTTTTGCTGATAAACCTGACGTTTTTGCTTTAGAAGTGGAAGCAAGACGAGTAGAATGACCTGTGAACGTATCTGAAATGCCAGATTTTTTTATAGTCTCTTTTAACCACCTGGCTACTGAAGAGGTAGTAATTGGATGGTGTGGCTTTACTATACTTAGCAACAACCAAGATCTATCAATCTTGTCATTTGTTTCTCTCCAAATTTTTGTTCTGTCAATGTAACTATTAATACATGAAACAACACATAAATTTGTGTTATCTTTATAAGAATCGCAGCAAAATTTTCTATGATCAGAACCAGGTCTACATGTTTTAGTGTGTTTTGGAATTTCGAAATATATGACTGAACCTTGTTTGCTTCATAAATTAACAATTTTAGCAATAAAACTCCGAAGCTCTGCATGCGGATGTGAGTGCTAACAACATTGTTAGTTTCCAAGACAAGAGTTTGATCTCTAAATCTTGATTGAGGCCCCAAGAAGATATCTCAGATAAAACTGTGTCTACATTCCAAGAAAATTGGTATTTAGACATGGGGACTCGCTTCTTAAAAATAGCTCTCATATGCCTAATTATAATGGGGTGTTTCCCAACCTGTGTATTGTCAATAAGAGTGTGATTTTTTGATATAGCCGATCTGTAAGTATTTATTGTTCTGTATTGCAAGCCGTCTTGAAAAAGTTTAGTTAAAAATTCAACTATATTGGCAACAGTGGTTTGAAATGGATTAAATGATTATTCACTACACCAGTTGGTCCATTTTCCCCAGGCACTTTTATAAGCAATTTGGGTGCCTGTTCTCCAAGCCTGCTGGTGTAGAGCTGCAGCTGTTTCTGATAATTCTGTTGCAGAGCTATCTTTCCTGAAATTTTCCAGACCCCCAGAGTGAGATTGTTGTTCTCTGTTAGTGGATGCACTATTCCCTGTGGGGACAACAAGAGTTCCGGGAAGGATGGGAGCTGGATTGGATCCTGAATCAACATTTCTAACAGTGTTGGATACCAAGCTTGAGCATGCCATATTGGGGCTATCAGTGCTAGAGTCGCTTTCTCCTTCCTCACCTTGGCAAGGCACCTCCCTATTAATGAGAAGGGGGAAATGCATACCGTTTTATCTCTGCCTAATTTAGGAGAAATGCGTCTGTAGCTATACTCATTGGGTCTGGTTTCCAGCTGGAAGTTTAGCCTTGATGCCAAAAGGTCCACTTCTAGGGGCCAATTGATTTCTGAATTTGAAGAAAAATTTGACGATTCAGACTCCAATCGTTGGAGTCCTTTATATTTCTTGAGTGCCAGTCGGCCTCTAAATTTTGATCTCCTGGTAGATGTTCTGCTGTTATCACATTGTTTCTCTCTTGACACCAATGCCAAATCTTTTTCATGAGGAGATTTAGGTCCCTAGACTTTGTTCCCCCCATTTTGTTTATATATGTCACTGCAGACATGTTGTCTCTTTATAAGTAAATTGTTAAATTTTGTTTTTCTTTTGCAAAAGTCTGAATGGCTAGAAACGCAGCAAGTAATTCCTTTGCATTTATGTGTAGGTCTGACTCTTCTTTGGACCAGACCCCCTGTGGTTTTTCCTTGACAGGTAGCCCCCCAGCCTAAGTCTGATGCGTCGCTGGTTAATACCATATCTGGACTTGGGTTTATAATTGTACACCCGTTGTGAAACAACGGCAGTAGAATACCGAAGGAACAAAGGGGTGAAATTCACCA
>MJUU01033749.1:0-21363 GCA_002080025.1 Modiolus philippinarum | reverse complement strand
TGATAATATTTGGTATGTAGGTTGGCCTTGGGTAGTACATATCAGTCTGGTAGGTAGCATTTGTCCTTGACCTCAATTTCACGGTTGAGTGGCCACGTTAAGTTTCTCTGCTTAAGTTCATTTCTCAATAACTAGAAGTGGTAGGTTGATAATATTTGGTATGTAGGTTGGCCTTGGGTACTACATGTCAGTCTGGCAGGTAATTTCTGTTCTTGGTCCAATTTCAAGGTTGAGTGGCCATGTTAAGTTTCTCTGTTTAAGTCTATTTCTCAATAACTAGAAGTGGTAGGTTGATAATATTTGGTATGTAGGTTGGTCTTGGGAAGTACATGTCAGTCTGGCAGGTGACTTGTTTTTGACCTCAATTTCATGGTCTAGTGAACACGTAAGATTCTCATTATCTATTAGTGGTAGTTCTATGATATTCTTTGACAGTGCTTGACAGTCTGCCATATGACTTATGCATGTGACCTCAATTTCATGGTCTAGTGAGCATGTCTGGTTTCTAATGATGCATGAATTGGAAGGTCAATGATATTTTGTATGTTGGTTGGTCTTTGGAAGCTATATGGCTTTTGTCAGTGACCATAATTTCACAGTCTAGAGTGCACATTAAGTTTTAAGATTTCATGTCAATGTAGAGGACAAGCAGGGATGGGCGAGACATCTTTCAGGGTCCTCACTTGTTAGAAAGTCTTAGTTGTTTCTAAATGTAAGAGCTTAATCCATTAAATAATTTTGTATACAGTATATTAATGTATTGATATATTATCCAAGAAGACGCAAGACTTTGAAATAGCAAGACCCTACGCTCTATCAAGGAAGTCACTGTAACGACTACAAGCCCTTAAGTAGCGAATGAGTTGTGAGATGCAAACTCCATATGCTGGTGGTTTTGGAATGTTGCTACAAAGAAAAGAGAAGTTGACTTTTTGAAAAGCGAAGTCATCGCGTTTGTCATACAGGCTACTTTGTTATGTACAGCTGTTGTCAATTTCAAGATGAAGGTCAAGGAACGAAGCCGATGTGAAAGTATCTGTAGTATCCTTAAGTTCAAGCTCTTTTGGATAAATAAGATGAAGAAAATCACCAAAGCGAAGGTTGTTTAATGATAAAATAACATCTATATAACGGAAGCTGAAATTAAAGGACTGGACCAGTTTTTTTGTCTTTATTTTGAAGAAGCCCTTCGATGAATTCAGCCTCATAAGTGTGGAGAAACAGATCGGCTAAAAGATGTGCACAGTTTTTGCTTATTGGAATTCCAATGGTCTATTGAAAAACAAGTCCTCCAAACTGGACAAATATATTGTCGATCAAAAACTCTAACAATTTTTATCACTTCATACTCTGTGTATTTTTTCTGTGACTCTGAGTCGTATTTCACAAAGTATGCTTGTTCTCTGCCTATGGCAATGTACTTATATCTTCGTTCGCCGTTCTTACGGGAGAAACATCTATGAATTATATCTTTCGGCCGAGATTTCAGTTGTTCATGAGGAATGGTAGTATTAAGTGTGGAGAAGTCAAAAGGTTTTATGCTGTTGCAACGCAATAATGATCTAGATTTCAGGATGTCGAGCAGATCTTTAGAGTTTTTTAATATCCACATTTCATTTACACTTCTTGAAAAGCTAGTATCACAGTAGTTTAAAATTAGGAGACAATTATTTCATAATTGTGATTTTGGTGACATTATTGAAAGCACATGATACTTGGTTGTATACATGTTAAGGTAAGCTACTTTAGCAGATAAACGATTAGTTTCCTCGGCATTGTGATTTTATAGTTAACGTGGAATAGGCATTAGTGGCATGCTATCAATGGTTCATTTAAGGACATTATATTTGTATTTATTTTATGCATGAATTGTTTGTAAGAGCTGTGGCAGGATTTTTTTCTGTCTACAAAATCAACTTTTGTTTTAGGAATTTGCTTACCAGACCACATAACCTGCAAAAGAAGGAAATTGAAAGAAAGCACGTCGACAAAATTAAAGATGCACGAGGGAAAGGAAGGAATGTTCTCCTACCAAACGATATTACATTTCACTAGCAGGCCAAACTCCTAAAGCCTTCACAGAATCAAATAGAGGATGTTGGTGGAAACCATACAAGAAGATAAATTCAAGAACTAACGGAAGATGAAGGTGATTGAATGACTACTAGGAGTTATTAACGTCCAGTGAGCAATACTTCAGCTGTATCAGGACGAGATCCAGTTAATCAATTAAAAATTTTAAAGTAAAAGAAATAAGTAATCAAGGTTGAAGCAACGAATTCTGATTGCCGCTGGAAAAGGGAGAAATTGTTAGGGGTGGGAAATTTAGCCTTCTTTAGCTCTCCTTAAAAAAACAAAGAAGGGTCCTTATACTGCGTGGAGCATTGCGTTGCTCCACACAGTACAATGGATCACGGCAAGGCTTTCCGTTTTATGAATTGACTACCCCGCATAGACAAAGCACTGTAGCCTGAGCCCCTGAATACCGATTCAGGTGCCAGGAAGAAGATAAGGAAATACAATTGTTTGAACATAGTTCATTGCAAGCTATAGTTTAAATTAAGTAACTTTGAAGGTCTGAAGATCGGCTTTGACCACATCATAACTAATGAAATGGGAAAGCAAACTACAGATGAAGATCCGATAAAATTGCTTAGAAGAGAACTTTTAAGTATTTGCATAATCAATAGGAAAACAGTTAACAAAGTGACCGCTAAATTACCAAAAGGATGGCAAGAACTTTAGTCATATCCTTGGGCTAGAGACGAAATCTAGGGATCTTCACTACAGGTATAAAATATTCTTGTCAATATCGAAGCACACAGAAGGCGTCTGGACAATTTTGGAATTTAAAACTGTCACATCTAAAAAGTGTTGTCTTTGTCTGATGAATAGATATATGAAAGTCTCAATAAACTTGTTAAAACCTAAAACTAGAAAGACCTCCAAGGAAAAGACTGGAAGGTTTGTTTGTTTTTTTTTGTAGTCACTGAAGCTCTGGCTTGATTTAGTATTCAGTAGAGTGACCTTGTTGTAACTGTTATTATTGAATAATGTAAATTTGGAACTCTGGATTTCACATACCTGAAATAATTGTAAAGACTATTAATTGTGCAGATACATACATCATTGCACCTTTGTGTAGTAAAAAATATACACTTCTATCCATTTTATCCATCGTATTTTTATAATTAAAAAAACTTTGAAGACACCGAGGAAGATTATACATTGTTTGGAAATTGTGTCATTTTATACTTTATTACATCTGTATTTTTTATTGATGTTGATGCACATTTTATTACTTCTTTATTAATAATATAACACAATTTTACTATTATTATTATGTAATATATGTAATTATTTTAATAATAATACTACGGCATCATTCCGTGTATGGCACTCGGTAGATGTCCTAAGTACTGGATTTGGCTTCCTAATTTAGTATTTTTGGTATTGAGTACTTCTTTTTTTACTATATTTTGGATTATTACTTTCAATATTATTTGATTCTAATGTTGCTGATGAGAGGTTACTCCTTGAAACACGTGTACAGCATAACAAAATTTTAATGTTCATAATGCAACTTTGGTGTTTTGTATTTTTCAATTACAGCGATTGAAAAATCAAGTTGTTTTGAGAGAATTGATGGCGAAAAAACAGCTTTCATTAAATTATAAAGATAATTCAGCCTGACACTTTCATCAGGTAAGATTTATACTGACTTTCTTTTATATATGTATGTTACTACACATGTATATGTATGTGTTTGCATATCTGGTTCAATCGTTTACCATTTTTTTTTCACATTTTTCTCAGAAATGGTAAAATAGTTTATACAGGACATGTTGGTGTTAATTGTCAAACTATTGCCCTCTCTTTCAGTGAAAGCTGCACTTTGATTTTATCGAATTTACCAACAAAAAATTTCAAATATTTTCTCTCAGGTATACTAGTGCAATCATTTTACCATCCCCACTCCAAAAAATGGCAATATTGACCTTAAGTGGGCCTTTCTAAAATTTTATCTGAAAAGTCAACATAATTTGAGATGACCACCAGCAGGGAATATAGTTTACATGAGACCTACAGTAATTATTCGAACATCATTTCTTCTGAAACCACTTTAACAATGGTAAATAAACTTAAGTCATGTTGATCCTCAAGTTTTCTCATTAAAAGATTTTCTTCAACATTTTAGCATCTGAACAAAGGTGATGACCAACGGGTAGCTCCAACAATAGAGATTTATGTTCGAGTAGTCTTTGAAATAAAAACTGTTTGAGTTGAAAAGTTTTCTCTGAATAAGAAAACTTTGAGAAAGTGTCCGCATCTTAAACTTGAATACATTATGTGTCTGAACTAATACAGAATGGCCATTTTATCGTTTATTTATGTCTCCCTTCAGTGGGAGACATACTGTTTTATGCCTTTTCCTTCTGTCCTCCGTCCGTCCGTCCGTCACAAAGTTTGTGGACGCCAATTACATCTTTTATTGGATTTCAACCAAACAGGATTGTTGATCATCATGCATAGTTATGCAGATCGTCTCACGGATTGATCGGCTAATTTTTAACAGCAGCCATGTTGTTATGTCCTCGGACTCATCGGATACAATTTTGAAACAGGGTACCCTGGTAATGTTTCAGGCCAAGTTTGGTTAAATTTGGTTCAGCGGTTTCATAGGAGAAGATTTTTGCAAAAGTTTACGACGGACGGACGACAGATTTCAAGTGATGGTAGCTCACAAAAAGGATGTTGCAGTACAATTATCCCTCTAAGGTAGTAGACTTAGAGTAGGAGAGACAACTCATTTTACTGCACTTGTTTTGATTGGTATAAATTAAACAAAAGATAATAGAATTTTCATCATAAATAGAAATAAAATATGCATATTATAATGAAACTGCACTCTTTTTAATAAACAATTTAAAGTGCCTATATTTAAATATCTACCTTTTGAATGACATCTTAAAAAAAAAAAAATGAAGGTCAGATTTTTGGAAAGGGAGGAAATTCTTTCAGCTTGACGTTCAGAATAGAGGAATATTAGGCAGTTTTGTGAAAAAACGGTATGGTGCATTTTTGTAAAATTTGATAAGAAGCCATTTGTGTGGAGGGCTTTTAATGTCCCAGTTTTTTGTGAAAATTAAATGTTACATTTTTCATCGAGATGAAATTTAATGAAGCTTAGTTTTCATGTTTTGACAATGTATATTCTTTTTTTTAAATAAAAATCAAAAGTTAATGCTTGCTAATGATCATTATTCTCTCATGTTTAGGTTTAGAAAGGATGGGTTGCATTAATTCCTGAAATCGGCCCACTGATTTGCTAAAAAATAAATTTAGTAAAAGCATAATCTATTTAATACCTTTCAACACTGGAACATTTGTAGTTGTTTACCATATGTGTATTTCTTCAAAAAATTGCTTCATTCTACTGAAATTAGCTCATTTCTAATACCCCTCTCGATGGAAATTAACATTAAGCCTGTGGAAAAAATAGTCAACATGGGGTATATCAAAACTGCATTTTGACCCTGCCTTGCATTCGGAACCAAACTAATAATTTTCCAAGAGATTACTTATTAAATAAGAACTAAGCATGCAAAATGCTAAGCTGGTTCCGCGTGCAAGTCATATAACACAATTGAAAAAGGGTATTCTTTAAGTGAAAATTCAGTGTTTTTATGATATTCTGTTTTGGTATCTGTCTTTTTTATCAAAGTTTCATTGATTCATATATGCTAATTATAGCTTTATACACATCAAAATTCTCAGTAAATGTGGTTTTCTATTATTCTTTACCTCGCATCAGTTTTTTTTTTCTGACCTGGCAATTTGCCGAAAAAACTGAACAAGGACTGGTTTGATAAGTAGACCATATTTATTTTGTGAAGTTTTCCTTGTTTGTTTATTCCCGATATAAAAATGTGTTTTTGTGTACTTGAAACAATATGTATGAGCCGTGGAATAATCAATTGCCCTACAGCATCATCTGTACATATGTAAAAAAATACTCCGAAGAAATATGATCATTTTTTGCCCAATTTCGATCTATTTCAAGCTTGTTTATTTCCAATGGTACCTCTATATATAATATTTTCGATTTTATAACTGTCTTTTATGCAGAATTTGACTTCTAGGAAAAGGGCTTCCCTCTCGATATGTTATAGAAGCCCCTATAACTTTCACAGAGGTGAAACTTGGACAGAAATGATGTGTAATATATGAATTTAACAATCGCCTACCTCAGTTAAAATATAACACATATATGCATCTTTAGTTTTATATGCTTCATTGGTATAATTCATAGTAAAACCTCTGAACATTTAACAAAAATATTCTTCAATTACACCAAATAAAGCGCAAATTATTCACATTCAACAATCTATGTCTCAGTGTTTGAGTTCGAGACAAAACTTTCGAAAATAAAAAAAAAAATACCTTAAAAGTTAAACTGACACTTATACCAATCAAGCGTTTAAAGTGGAAAAAATCTTTTTATATAAGTCCACTAACGTGATATTTGTTTAAAAGATAGAAATATATGTAGATGTATATGAAAATATGTCGGAAAAGCACAAATTAATAGTAATATCCAGAAAATATAAGAAGATCTAATGGTACGGTGCTCTATTCACCTCGAAAGATGAAGTGTTTGTGTATATTTTTCTCACAAAGGTTTATCTGTATTAAACTGTATTATTTCCTTTTTAAAAATAAATTGATTGACAAAAGAATTATATCATGGATAGAATAGCATCATTTGCATATTATTTTAATATCAAAATGTGCCAATCTTTGTTCTTTTCCTACTCTATTTCTTCTTTTACTGGGTGCTAGTAAAATTACGTTATCACGTGACTTGCACATGCGCGTTTCGATATTTTAGTGTACAATCTTAAACTACAAATATTGTAGGTTACATTAAAACATATAATATTGAAATTGTAGGTGGGCCGGAAAACGGCCTTATTGCAACCAATCCTTTCTATGAAAAAAAGTTAGGAAATTTGTAGTCATTTTATGCCAACCCTTATACATCTAAATACATTTTGGGGTTATGGCCGGTAAAATGGGATCTGCAAATAAATAATAAACTGCATGGAATACAGTCACATGTCGGTAAACAAGTCGGTTTCTGCGGTATAAACCGTAGGGAACAGGCAATGTTGACTCGATGTTGTATTGGACATAATAGAACAACACATAGTTTTATCCTCAACAGTGATGATCGACCTGAATGTATTCCATGGAATTGTCCTAATACAATTTAACATGTTTTAATTGAATGTGTAGATGTTGCCGATTTTAGGCGTGATTTTTATTCAGCTGATTGTCTTAATGTCGCTGGTGACAAAATCGTTCAATTTTTAAAAGCAATCAATTTATTTAGTAAGATTTAAATAGATTTAATTTGTAGTTGTAATATTGTAGCAGTTAAACTGTCTTTTCTCCTATTATGTTTTTTTTAATATTTATTATATTTTATACTCTTGTTTTACTTGTATAAAGCTTTAATGGTATTTTATATATTTTTTATAATTGTTCAACTTACTTAACAGTTCTCGCCACAATATAGCTAAAATATCAATCAATCAATCAACCTTATACATCTACAGTACAGTAGCACTCATCATTATTCTCTCATATTTAGGTTTACAAATTTCTATGAAAAAAGTTTGGCAATTTATAGTCTATTTATGTCAATCTATATACCTCTACAGTACAGTAGTATACGCTTCATGGTAGTTACTGAACAGAATTTAAGACTCCTAAGATATGGGCCTTTCTGTGAACTATAAATCAAAAATCTTAACGGTGAAAATTTTCAAACCTTTTTCTAGAAATATATTAATTCATAATTGTTTCAAACTGCAAATTTATAGAAAATTGATTGTGTAGAAAATATTTTGTATACCCTGGGTGTATTACCTTAAAGTGGTATTTTATTTAATTCATTATTGGTTATTTTATAGCTCTAGAAGATGGTCAGTATAGAAATGGAAAAATATTAGCATACAGCCTGGTACATGGTGGACCTCCATTTTTTTTTTGTTTTATTGCCTATGGCGCAGAAAAGGTTCAAGCTTCTATTTAATCTGTTCCAGACTATGAATTTAAAACACACTTGGAAATGGTAATTATATATATTTTTTGCCTTTAATGAATACATTTATGACCGAAATTTCGCAACGGAACTCTTGGTGCTATCTTTTGCCATTACCTCTTATCTTATGTTAAAAACAACTTTGTCAGTTGTGAAACCAAATTTTTTATAGTATAGGGAAAAAGTTCATTTGCCTCAAGAAAGTACCCCATATGGCTGTATCCTTATCTGAATCCAAGTCTTCATTTAGATGTAAGACTTGATGTAATTGTTTGTCCTCTTCTTTTTTATTCCTGTAGTTCCCCAAAATTGATTGACCAGAAACAAACAAAAGTAGACCTATCAAAGAGAAAAGACTATCCATGATTACTCTGTCTTTGTTATTTTGCTTAAGGGGGTAAACCTGGGGAAGCCTAAAATTTCCACTCGTTTAATTTTTTTTAAATATTTTCAGTATTAAAACTACACATGTTCATTTTGTTTTTTGCAATTTTCAAAAATTTTTACCGTCCCGTTTTTTTTTTTTTTTTTTTGTCTAGAGGTCATCAAAGATACCCCATTTCCTCATATTATTTGAGTAGTGAAGATTTGGGCATTCTAGGACAATGCAATCATGCAACCGGTAACGTCACAAGAATGTGTGGTATGTATACGTCATCAATATGGCAGATAAGTAGGTAAACGTCATCAAGATGGCGTCGAAATGGAATTTAAAGAATCCAGATGTCTGATTGCAATGTCTGACCTCATGGGAATGTGTAGATTGCAACTTTATTCTTGGCCTTAGTACAAGTGCAAATGCACTTGATTCATATTTAAAAGATATATGTTGATGTCTCATTGAAATGTGTTCATTTTGTGACAAAGTTCATGACAACATGCTTTCCCAAGAAAATGTACAACCTCTTAGCAGGTTTGCAAGCATTAGGTTCAAATCTAAGCTCCATATATCGAAATTATGACTTTCATATAGGATTAATTAAAGCCATTTGGGTTATGATTTTGTTGTCTCTGTTAAGTGCAACTTTAGCGCTAACTAGTTCCATGTACCAGGTTGAAAATGCACATAACAGTTCGGATTGTATCAGACTGTCTGGACAAACATTTGGATCCTATGATCAGTTTAATGGTTCAATGTGTTTAAAACAGTTTGAGTTACCAGACAATGAATTATTTGTTAGCGTGTGTATACATCAGAGAACAGTAAAAATTGATTTTCGACAATTCATTCATGGAAAACCAACAATACATGGATTGATTCTAACTTTGAATCTATGGAACTATTTGATTGATTGATTGATTGAATATTGTTTAACGTCTACTCAGCAATATTTCAGCTATATCAAGACGAGAACAAGTTTGTTGATAAATAATCACTTTGGGGTATGGAAATGGCCATGGGACGGGAAATTCTGACTGCCACTGGAAAAGTAGGGTGAAATCTTCAAGGGCGGGGAATTTAGCCTTGTAGCCGATCACCTACGGACCACCCCCAAAAAGAGCTTGCTACAAGGGTTCTTTAACGTGCAGGAACCGTGGCATTTCTTCCAACACGTGGACCTGAGTTTACATCCCATCCGAAAGATGGGTTGTGTATTTATTAATCCCGCACAACCACGGAATGGGTCCTATTTCTATATCCCGGGACCCTCGGGGTCAGCCTCCGTTTAGGAGGGGTCACACCCCGCAAGCCGGAGATACTGGGTCCTATTTCTATATCCCGGGGTTCCCTCGGGGTCCTCTGTTAGGATGGCTCATACTCCAAGCTCAGAGGATGCTGCGGGCCTATTCTTCAGCCGGGACCGCGCACGGCGGTGGAACTATTTGAAGAGACTTCAAAGATACATTGATGTGTCTATCAAAACGACAACACAACATGTGAAGGGATGAAGAAATTAACTGCTGGTGTAGATATAATAAATATAAAATAAACAAGTACGAGTATCTTGTGCCCATTTTCAGAACCCAAATTGTTTAATTCCTCAATAGATGGAAGACTTTGATAGAAATGTATGTTTTCAATTGTGGTTTTGCATTTCTGTATATATGTTTTGCCAGAACGAGTAGCAAAAATAAATATGTGAGGGGGGAACCTCAAACATGCCATCTGCATGTTCCAGAATTCGTCTGGTTAGCTGCGTTTTTCCTCCGGATGAGGGAGCAACAATAAATATGGAGGTCGGGCTTTGAAATTTGACGAGGCTTTCTCTTTCCCACCATGCATCCATGTCTGCGTCACTTAAGATAATGAACCGAGTCAGAGAGGAGGGCATATATATAAGGAAATAAACTAGATCAAGATATTTTATTGATACAGAAATCAGTATATATACAACAATAAAATCTATCATTGACAAAACCATATATACATTTATCATTTACAGCAAAATCATTAGTACAAATATCCGTTATTTCTTTCATGCAATATCTTCTACAACGACACATCAAGTAAAACAAAGAATATTGACCACACACTCTCGTATCCTGTCCTTGTAGTTGTTTCTCGTTAATCAGAGTCTTATCAAATGCGTTCATATAACGTTTAAAATAGGATGAATAAATATTCGGTGAATTTCCATAGGAATCAAAACATTCTAACACTCCTTGTTCGGTGATGTAAAATGCTATCCAATGTTCGCATGGGGATTTCCGAGGGGCCGTGTTCACAATCAATCCATAAGGTCCTGGTGATTGTCTCTTAGGTAATTTATCTGCTGCATACACACCAATAACGGTGTTTTTCATTTGTGTATCGGCTTCTATGGCACATTTCAGTTGATGGGTATTCATCTTTCTAATAGAATGTCTCTTGCTGCATTGATTTCAAAGTAACCTGGATATTCGGCATATACGATGCAACTAGTAGCATCTGCAAGGGCAGAACTAAACTGAACCTCCAATCGAACGTTCCCTTGCTTTAATAAAGATAAATAACTACCATCGTTCCCAAAATTAGGTTCTATTTCAAAGCAATACAAGGCATATCCACCTGCAAAATCGTTCCTGTCCAATTGATTGCCTGAATCATGCAACCATTTTTCTGTCACTTCAAACATGTTATTGAAAGCAGGTATGATGGTTCGACCACTATCGAGGTTAAAATGTAATCGCATAACGTTACCGCTCACTGGAACATTATCTACAAATAATCCAATTTGATTCAAATTTAAATGTTGGAAATTAAAGGGATTCTTGGTATAGTCTCCTGCTGCAGCCACGGCATTCACAAATGCAACAACTACTCTGTTTGGTCTAATATTCTGAAAAAGTTGATCTTGTGCAAAATTGACGGTTTCTTTAGCAATCGCAATCTGCTTCACTTCGGTTTTGGTGAATGGATACTTGGCATTTATTGTTTTCATGATCTCGGCGTGTCCATAAATCACGGCAGGGTTTTATCTGTACTTTGCAGGCCTTAAGCACTATATCTTCTATCACCACTTTGTAATCTGGTGTAGTTAGAGATGTCATCAGGCAGAATTCGGGTCTAGCTTTGGTCAGTCTAACGTTGATGGCGACTTGATTTAAAATCAAACGATCCATATTAAAGACGTCGTGATAGAGTGGTCCTTCCATATCTGCTGTTTTGGACTTGGCAAAATAAAGGGAACGAGTTCGATCCACCATTGACATCTTTATCATCGAGATGGCCTGGTGTATCTTTCTCCCAAAGCTGTGATGTCAATTGAGATGTTTTTGCACCACTTCCATCTGATAATAACGTCTGAATCATGGTCTTATAAGGGTAATGACTCGTCGAGACGAGTTTACCTTGCATGGTAACCTCTACTTGTGAAAACATAGTTTGAAGAAATAAGTTTATGGGTCCTACGTATTCGTCTGCAGATAAATTCGACCCATTTGCTTTCACAATCTTGGCTTTAATATATAATTTTGACCTTTTTAGGTCTACATATTCCATACCATGTTTACCAGTGATTTCCATATCTATGATATTGCCTGTCAGTTGTGAGTCAGAACGAACTTCCTGATAATACATGCGCTTCACGGCGGATTGGTATGGTGGTACACTCAACAGACTAAGACTGCTTGGTTGGGCTTCTTTGAAATTTTCTGTGCTTAGAGCTGCCATCACTTAAGCAAAGATGTCTTTGAAATTTGGGTTCCTGGACCGCTTTTTGGAAATTTGTTTGTGAAAATGTGTCTTTATATTTTTCACTTTCTTTCTTCTTTGAATGGCTGACTTTTTAGTACTTTTCTTGGATTTCTTATTTTGTCTGGGGTGTTTTGAGGTCTTTACCTATTGGCGACGTTTTTGTAAACTGTGAGATTTTCTTGGACGGCTTCTTTTTATACTCTTCCTTTTCACTTGAAGTTCCGCCTTTGCCTGTTCAACAACTTGTTGGGAAGGGGAAACCAATTCAACTTTCATGGGGGTTGTTTGATGTGTATTAACAGGGGTGGTTGTGTCTTCGACTGGTACCATAAATGATCCAAGTGTACCCGCCAATGAACCTCCGATCTGTCTTAGTTTTCCACCTGTTTGGTCTACGTATGGGTTATGGTATCCCTTTGCATTTCACCCATTTTTCAGTATTCGGAACATACATCTTATTCATATTAGAAAAACGGGAACAATTTGAAGTGAAGTGTCAATGTGGACGCTTGGTTTAAGAATGACGCCTTTTTACCATCTCGATCTGTTATATAGATGTCGATATCGTACAGTTCCTTTGCATTTACTGGAATATAATGAGGTGTATCTAGAAGAGTTGTCCAATCGCCTGGTCCGTTTTATATGAGTCTCCAAAGGAGAGGCTTTTTCTCACCTTCCACTATTGACTCTTGACAGATACTCGAATGCACATAAATGGCATCTTCTTTCGAAAGGGAACTATTAATATCGGCTTCAATCAAAGCAACTTTCCACTTGCCTTCTAGTATGAGTGGAGCATTTAAATGAGATTTAAAATTATATGGCGTATTATCTGCAAAATATAAAGTCGATCTGTCGCTGCTCAATATCATATAAATGCTCATCCTTACTCCGATGTTTCTACCGCGTCTGTGATGTCTTTTTCGGAAATCCATTGGTTATATTTATCAGGCCAACCATCGAATTTTACCAGCCACTGCACTTCGCCGTTTCGTTTTCGTTTGCGGATTTTCTTCTCTATAAACCAGAGTGCATCCTCGTTTTTATTTACTTTTTGCAATTCACTTTCGTAGAAATTACCCTTTATTGTTTCGTCCTGGAAATCTTTAATTTTATACATGGGGATGCCTTGTATACGCATGCGCTGACGGATTTTAAAAATTTCTCTAGTGAAATGCTCGTCATATGATCGGTCGAACACCATATTGTTGTGGGAAATTCTAACCAAATCACCCTTTTTAAATTGATATGATGTTACATTTTTGGTTGTTTTCTTTTGTTTCAAGTACATGTATGCTCAGATATCTGCTTCGTTTTCAGTATTAACATTCTGTGGTGATGTGTTATTTAAACTTCTATGTGGTGTTGCATTATAACTTTTGACTATATCTTGTAAAACATCGACGTAACGATGGGTTCTATTTTTTGTGAAATAACGATACATCATATTTTTAATGGTTTGTATAACACGTTCGGCTATATTGGCCTTAGTGTTTGAATTCTGGGTAGTAAAATAATAGACACCCTCATTTTTCAAAAATGTTCGGGTAATGTTTGACGTAAATTCTTTCCCATTATCTGTTCTTATCTTTTTACATTTTCTTTCAACAAAAACGTGCTTTAAACCGTTAACTACCTCTTTTGCTGTTTTATTTTTCAGGGGTTCGACCCAGAGGTATTTTGAGAAGATGTCGATGACAAATAGGAGATATTTAACGCCGTCGTTTTCACTAGATATGTTTGAAACGTCAGCAAGATCGGCATCAAATTGATCATCGATTCCGGCAACGACTACTTTTGTTTTTCTAAAACGTTGTCGAACTGGTTTTTGCAAACTGTAGTCGTCCTGATTTTGCAACCATTTTCGAATTGTGTATTTTCCAATGTTAGATATACCCCTAGATTTTATAACTCGATATAGTTTTTCGGGTCCTAAGAAAGCACCTGCGGCGTTCAAATCGTAATAGATCTTTTTTAAGATGGAGTCGATTTTCTTCTGATCTTGTTTATTTACCATTGTGTGTTCTGAAATGTAGGATATTTCAATTACTAATAACTAAAAACAAACCAAAACAAAAAACAAAAAACAAACAAGAGATACTTTCATTATAATTTTAATATATAAACTTACATATGTTACAAGTGTTATATCCAATGTATTAATACATAATGATTCAAGAATATTGTAAAAACGTTCTTTATAGTCAAGTTTCACTCAACAGATGTAGTATTGGTTTGATCAACAGGGGTATCAAATTGTGGTATGCTAACAATGTTCTGTGTTTTCTTCTGGAACTGATACGTCTACTGGCTATGAATCGTATTGTATGCGCATAGTCCTTTAATTTTCGTCTGTGAATAATATTGACGGGTATCGTCCCCTGCAGAATTTTTCGAGCAATTTCTGATAAAGTTTGTATGTGATGTTGTGAAATAAATTCTATCATGGCCTCCCTCTGAAAGGGTTCAGCAAAATATAGAGTTCTCAAAAAGGAGGAGTCTTGAAGGATACGGTTGTCCATGTTTTCCCACACTGACGAAAAAATGTCAGAACAACTAAATATATAGTTCCTATTCTCAATGAAATCTGTCTTCAAGTTTAATCATATTCTCCACCATATTGAAAATCTTTTCTTCTTTAGGGGCCATTTCGTCATCCAGTAAGACTTTTAAAAAGGCAAATTTTAAATGGAAGCTTATTCCTTTATTCCCAGGTGAACAAATGCTGTCCAACCACACAGTTGTGATATCGTTTTGAAGAACACTTTTGAAGGCTTCCTCTCTATACAAGTCAAAATGTTCCAACTCGGAAAGCATTAAACAGCTATGTTGTGTTTGGCTAGGGTGTTCTACTTCACATCCATAACAATGTTTCTGAGCAAGTTCTGGTATTTTGTCCATCACTTTTCTTGCAAATTCAAGCATATACATCTGGTGAAGCATTCTTACTGTAGTTTCGAATGATTCGACTTCAGCCATGGTGATTGAATGACTTTCTGTCAGAAAAATTTACTTTTATATGCAGTACTACACATTCCTGAAATTTTTACAATTCTTAGTGATTTTGAAATAAAGTAATTTTAGGTATGTGATGACTCATTTCGCAGTGAGGGCGCTTGTTTTAAACCATCTTTGCAAACAAACAATTCGGCTCCCATTTCAAGTGTTCCGCTTCAATACAATCTGTACTTTCCCACTGTTGCAATGATACTACACAATAAAAACAGGTCACCCTATCTCCAATACCAGTATAGAAAAAGCTGACTAGGTTTCTGAGCTAGCTGACGTGGCCATTGTTCAAAAGACTGTTCTCTGTCTATATAAAACATTCTTGTGGGGTGTATGGGTTTAAACGTAAACATGCGTGAACAGAAGGAATCTGTGTCTACATCCATTTTCTCAGTTTCCTGTGAACGAAGGTCTTACGATATAGATATCGATATTATTTTCCCTCCCAAACTGTTCGATAATTTCAAAATACGTTGTCCAATCTCCACCGGCTAGACCGCACCCAATATAATATGGTATTCCGATGGATTTAATCTTCAAGGCTTTCAATTGATCTAAACACTGACGAAACCAGACTATTTTTTTTCCGCGTGTGTCTTTATAAGGTGGAATATGTCTGTATGTATTATCAACTGTACCAAAGTCCCATTGACTTAAAAAACATATAATGTCTGGACGTAGAAGCTCGGGGGATTTAAAAATCTGTATATTGCCTGGTACACCTCTATCTTCAACAATGGCCAGATTTTTGTTTCCTTCTGCTCTTCGTGTCGAATAGATGTCGCCCCAAGGATATTTTTCTGCAATTTGTTTGACAAACCGTGCGCTTTTACACAGAGACAATTGACTTGATGTATTATAGCATCCACTTCTCTCTGTTTCAGCAAATCACCAAAGACGAAATGAATACCCATATTGTTTAATCATTAGTAGTATCGTTTTGTATTTTACATTACTCACAATTGGTCGACTTTATTGCTTTTTCACATAGTCGTTTAACATACCCATGACACCATACATTTCAATTAACTTATCTCATTGCAATCGAGTTCTTTTCCCACGCTATCACATATGTCGATGCAATCTACACATTCCCATGTTGTCAGACATTGCAATCAGACATCTGGATTCTTTACATTCCATTTCGACGCCATCTTGATGACGTTTACCTACCTTATCTGCCATATTGATGACGTATACATACCACACATTCTTGTGACGTTACCGGTTGCATGATTGCATTGTCCTAGAATGCCCAAATCTACACTACTGAGAAAATTTATAAGGAGGAGGGACCATTTCCTAATGAACTGAAATCTTTCAAAAAACATGCTGTGTGTAGGGGAAAGACACTGGTTTTAGATAGTAACAACAATATCGTGGGGATAGAAAATTTAAATACCAGATGGTAAACTTTAGGTTTAATGGTGCATAGACGAACTGTCTTTTTACTTTTAGGAAGGACTGTGATGTAATGTGATGTTGTTTTGTTTTATTTGTGATATATTATAATTTGATATTGTTTGTGTAGAACAAATTAATTTTGTTATATAATTTGTTCTGAGGAGGGAGGAATGTGACGGGGATGAGTTATTTTGGAAAGGGAGATTTATTTTTGGTTAAATTTTGATTAAAAAATTTTCTAAGTCCGTTCTGTAATGCATTTCTACTCTTTCTTCTAAATTCTTAAGCTCTATATGATCTTTGATACATATATTTTTGGACATTCGTTTGTTGTAAAGCTTACCAAATTTATTAAAATGTTAAGATCTTTCATTTATCTTGAGAAAATTTAAGTCTTCAAGCTTCGTACTTTCTGTTTATAATTCTCCGGAAATAGAATAGTTTAGTAAAACGTAATTTCATTTTCATTTATTCGACTTGTAGTAGATTTGTAAAAATTTTTACTTCCCTTGATTTAATTCTGGAAACTGGTAAGGCAACTTTATTTTTTCATACACGTGTGTTAATGAAATAATTTTTGTATAGTTCAGTGTAAAAACTGTTAGTTTTAAAGTTTTTAACATAAACTTTATGTAAAGCTTCTTTAAATAAATATTTTTGTAATTTTAAAAATTTAATTGCACTTTTTTTGCAAAGATTAAAAATAGTATATAGTTCTTCTGATTACATAATTTCATTGTCAAAGTCGTACACATGGTAACTGTGGCTACATGTCCTAACTTTGTAACTTTAGACCAATTGATGTACCATTATCATGTAACTGGTCAAAAACCTACTTTTGGATACCCTTAAATAAACTTTGAATAAAATAAAATTTGATATCTTAAATTAAATTTTGATAAAAATGATTTGAATTAAACAGTTTATTTTTGGACCAGTTAAAAAGTTCAGTTTTAAAATGTAAGATTATGGATTTAAATTTAAATTTAGCTCTTTTCCTACCACAGCGATGCTTTTCCTGGGGAGAGTAACATTTTTCTATACCGCCGCCGAACCAGTTCTCCGGTTTTTCCTTTTATTTTGTATAGTCGTCCCCTGAACACGGTGCTAATTTTTGTTCTACCTTTTTAGTAGAACTCTTTTTGTTAAATATTTTTGATAAACTTTTTGAGCACTTTGGCTAATTTTTTTACATATGTTTTGAAAATGTTTTAAAAAGTTAAATCTTGCCATATTTAATGTTGTCTTGTTTTATTCTTGTTGATTGTCTTTCATATATAAAATATGTAAACTTTACAATCTTGCTATATTATTGCCAAAGCTCTTCAGCTGAGATCCCAGTGGAACGAACCATGTCAGAGAATGCCCCTTATGGTATGATTTAGTCGTCGTCTTTTAATTTGAGTTTAACAGAGGAGATTTCAATGTTTTGACTTTGCTTCATACATGGTATGATATAAGTCGTCGTCTATTTTTGTGGTGTGGTTTATTGGTATTTTGGCCTTTAATTAGGATTTACACTTTCGAATCTTATATCAATGATCAAAGTAAAACATAATTACCTTACAAGTGTGGACCCAAATTGATGTCTCGCCCGTCCCTTCATGGTCGCAAAATTGATGTGAATTCTCAAACTGACTAAATTTTTTAAATCAGAAAACTAAACATATTGTCTAGACTGTGAAATTAGGGTAAGTGACAAAAACAATAGAGCAAACTGTCATGAATCACCAAAAACGAAAATATCTGTGACCACTAATAGATACTGAAAAACCAAACATTTTCATGAAAATGAGGTCAAGGGCTAAAGCCAAACAGCGGGCTGTCATGTTCCTTTTAAGACAAACCCAAATACCAAATATTATTGACTTTACAGTAATAGATACTGGGAAACTAAACATGATCACTGGACCTTGAAATTGAGGTCACAGACAAAAGCCATATAGCAGACTGTCATGTACTACTCAAGACCAACCTATATACCAAATATCATTGATTGGTTGATTGATTGAATATTGTTTTAACGTCTACTCAGCAATATTTCAGCTATATCGAGACGAGAACAAGTTTGTTAATAAATAATCACTTTGGGGTATGGAAAGGGCCATGAGACGGGAAATTCTGACTGCCACTAGAAAACGAGGGTGAAATCGAAAAGGGCGGGGAATTTAGCCTTGTAGCCGATCACCTATGGACCACTCTAAAAAGAGCTTGCTACAAGGGTTCTTTAACGTGCAGGAAGCGTGGCATTTCTTCCAACACGTGCCAAATATCATTGACCTACCACTTATTTTTACTGAGAAAATGACCTAATCATAAAAAATTAACATGCTCACTAGGGCGTGAAGATGAGGTCAAGGACAAAAGCCATATGACAGACTGTCATGTACTACCTAAGACCAACCTACATACCAAATATCATTGACCTACCACTTATAGTTACTGAGAAACTAAACTAAGCACAAAAATTTAACATGTTCATTGGACCGTGAAATTGAGATCACATACAAAAGCCATATAGCAGACTGTCATGTACTACTCAAGACAAACCTATATACCAAATATCATTGACCTCCCATTTATAGTTACTGAGAAAATGACATAATCACAAAAACTTAATATGAAAGTTTACGCCGCCGCCGTCGTCATACTTTGTATGCATATGTCTCGCTTTCCGTGCCTTTCGTCGCGGGCGAGACAATAAATGAAAAACTAATCAACATACTTTCCGTCTGCATGCCTCTTTTTTACTACCTTGCATACAGTTAGTCGCTACCCTGAATACACGGTGAACACAGGTTCCCCGGTGTTGTAAACAATAGAAACACATTTGTATTGTATTTTAAACTATCCAGACCCTGTGGTTTCATACTTGATACCAATCTTTTAGTACCTTCATAAATAGTTCGCGGTTGAAATTGAAGTCAAGAACATTGTAGTTAAAAAATCAGTGACATTTAATGTAATTTGTGCTAAATATTTTTTTTGTATGAATGAAAAAAAAAAACATGGAGACATTTTGTTTCTACTCAGAAATGAAGAAAAATTTCATATATTTAGTGTTAATTACTGATTTCTATTACAACGTTTGGAATAGTTTCCCTACCTTTGGTTAATAGTGTTGATCTTTTATTTTGTTGAGTCACCTTTGTACACCCTTTTGTGATATCCATCACACATTGTTTATCATGTTTTGTGAAGCTGGCTCTACAACACGCGGGCATTTTTAGGCACTGTGCTGCACGCACGATTTTCGAGTTGACTGTGAAGGCTGTGGTTGAACTCACTGATATTCCTTTTTCTGTTTCAAATTTCAATTTTATTGCAATATCTGCATTTGTAACCATAGCGACCGGACATAATGCAATCCAACTAAAGGTTAAAAGACAGACACAACATTTTAAGACTATCATTGTCTCCTGTCTTCAGCTTTGTTATGTCATAACCAATATATGAAATATTCATTATACTTTGTATTAAATTCCTAAATCATTTGTACAAAGATAATATTTATGAAAAAAATTGTCTGCCTAGAACTTTAGCAGTCATCATGTGACCATACTCCGACTTTCACCTTGCTCGACTAAATAATTTTTACTACACTGAAATAGATAGGAACACTGTAAAAAGATGGCAATACCTCGTTTCCTATTATATGTATAATAATGTTCTGCCTGTTTGAAAATCTACAGACATTTATATTTATCTGTGTTTTTTTTTCAACAGTTTAAATTCATGAGAAATAACTTGAAATTTGAATTGAAATACTGGTTTAAATTTTTCGATTAAGGCAGTACAATTTCTTTCAATCCATTTGCAAAATTGCCAATTTTTACAATTTAAAGTGTAACACAACTAATTCGTAACCCAATAAGGCACATATGTGAATATAATCCTTATTTGAGACAAATAGTTCCAAAGAAGTGTTAATAGTGTTGTACATTAAAAATGTTGAGTAGTCACTATGGATTAAAAGGCATTCTATATTGAATCTTTTCAGCATAAATTTATACTTTTTGGTTGAAAATTAAAAATTTTATCAACATTGAAAGCGGAGGTATTTTTTCCCGTAAAAACACAGACAGGAAGTACCTATCCCTAGACTGTGACCGACAGGGAACCAGTTGTTTCTTATTTTACAGTTAAGTTCGGTTGATTTTTTCATGAGGGTTTACCGAAAGACGTGTTTTTCAGATTAGACATGTGTCGATTAACTTGAACCTCAGATAAAAAGTCTACGAACGCAGAAAAATATTGACTAGTCACTATGAATTATTTTGGTTGAAATTTTATCAGAAATATTTTATCACAATATTGGAACAGTTTTAGAATACTGGTAATGTAGGAAACATGTCACGATTTGTGGGGGACATCAAATCAAATGACAATCAACGTTTTTTATTTTTAAGTGATGAAATAATTGATAAGAAAACACAGCAAGGATGACAAATTGGGCAGCTAATTTATGGACAGAATGGGCGTCTGCCCGTAATGCAGTTCAAGAAAACCGTAATTATCCTGTAATACCTGATACAAATAACATTAAAACGCTAACCGATGCCAATTTTGAGACAGTTTCGTTCCGTTTTACTTTTGAAATAAGAAGGCAAGATGGGAAACCGTATCAGCCAAAAATTTTGATGGCAATTGTTTGAGGACTGCAAAGCCATATTCGAGAAAATGGGAAGCCTTCTGTGAATTTATTGGAAAAAGAAAGCGATAG
>MJUU01033748.1:83362-140415 GCA_002080025.1 Modiolus philippinarum | reverse complement strand
CAACATTCAGAACAAAGGCACTCACAGTGTGAACTCCAGTGAAACTGTATAATGTATAATACTATAAACAGCTTTTGCTAGTGCCGGTACCAAGTCCGGCTGTCCCGAGTTCCTATCGTTGTCTACGTTTGTCTTTTGTCTTATTCGTGTTCTCCATGTGTAGTTCCATGGCAGATTGTGGCATGTAATTATAATTTTTAGCCGTTGTGGGTTTTTACTGTTATTCAGTTTTACATTTACTTACCTCTGATACCTCTGACCATGCTGTTGTGTAGTTCCATGGCAGATTGTGGCATGTAATTATAATTTTTAGCCGTTGTGGGTTTTTACTGTTATTCAGTTTTACATTTACTTACCTCCGATACCTCTGACCATGCTGTTGCAAAATTGGTATTTGATATTCTGTTGTCATGTAAGTGTGCCATTTTATTCCGGTAACATTTGATCCGAGCTAAATCCGCACATTCGCTTTTATCACTAGCAATAGGAAGATTGTCAAATCCAGTTGCAGATTTAGGAATAGAACCAAAATGCTTGATGAAACATATCATCAACGTTATGTCGAAATCAGTAGATACTGGTAACACTGAAATCATAGGATATAAGATAAATATTTAAGTTCCTTGATTACAACGCAGTGAATAACCATCTCACTTTACTATCAAGAACCAATATCGCTTTCACAGGAACATTTCTCCCAGACTGTCAAATGAACCTGTCTACTATGTTTCATGTTGGTGCCATGATGGATGGCGTACAAACAGACCGAACATTTTTATTTAAGAGACAACTCAAGAAATGAAAGCATTTTTGCCATATGAAGAAAAAAAAATAAATCAAGATTTTTGTACTGTGAATTTAATTTATGCATACTAGTAGGCGCATTTCGACAACTTATGTCTCTTCAGTGCAGATAAAATCTAAACATTTGGAAGACCATACACTGAAAGAAACTGATAGAGAAAAACCAATATGATCTACATGTAAAGCCAAAATCAGCTAAGGACAGAGCTTTGCATATGGGAGATACTCTTTAGTTTTTACAACATAATTTACAAAAATTTAGATATTGTAAGGTTTCAAATAGAATCGGATTTCGGGTCAGAACCGAAGTACTGACTAATGGGCTGGTGAATACCCTCGGGGACTAACAGTCCACCAGCAGAGGCATCGAATAACTTAATGCCGAAGCTACTGTGAATTTAATTTTTGCAAATGCGCATTCAAAAACATGAATTGTACAACTTAACAAGTGTGAGAAAAGAAATAACATGTATAATTATTCTATGAATGAGGTTAAGCTCAAAAATCATTTTAAGCTTTGATTTTTTACAGAAATTATAGTTTCTTAATTTTGTGTATACTGATCTGTTTTTGGTAACATCTATTCAAGGTTGTCTAAAAAAGGAACAAAGTGAACAATGCCTCCAGTCCGTCAATAATAACAAACAAAAATAATGGTAATAAACAGCCGTTTATTTTTATCAAACAACGGTAGTAGAATACCGAAAGAACCAGGGAAGTGATAATTGCAAAAATCAAAGTCCATTGACATTTAAAAAACGGAAACAGAGAAAAGCTAAGAAAAAAAAGGACATGGGACAGCCACAAGGCACGGAAATAAAAAGACGACATTCAGAACTATGGCATTATAGTGTGAACTCCCATGAAAACCGGGAGTGACATCAAGTTAAGCATGTCCTGCTCCACTAGCGGCACCAGTAACACGAAAAGTCAATCCAGGGTTTAGTCAAAACCAGCTATATCAAATCCGTGAAGACTCTCCCCTCCTCCTTATTTATGAGAATATCGGAAAATTCACAGTAATTAATGACGGTCTATAACTATCAACTTACCTCCATTTATTATACTCATCTGAGCGTTATTTATAACACGTTTTGTATTTAAGGACTGAATCTGTAATTTATTCTTCACCAGGAATGGTTTAAGTGGCGGTGGAAATTCCCGGTCAAATAACACCCGGACTGATCTTGGAGCTACACCTGTCAGTAACATACACTGACGTACAAAATTCTCCTCTTTTTTTGTTATAGTTGGCATCTGTAAATTAATCAACGAAAATGTTTGAGGTCATTACTAGAAATGTATTGCAGAGAATATTTAAAGAAGTGGTAGCTGTTAGTGGTACCTGTTAGGTTTAAGAACTTTCTTTATCAATCCTTATATAGTTATGTTTAATGTTGAACAACAGCTTTAATGAATATCTTAATGTTTTCCCACAATGTATCTTAAATTATTTCCAACATGAATAATGCATGTTTAAATTTTATTACAGTTTTGTACTAAACAGTATTTGGAGGAGCAATGTTTCCAGTGGTATGCAATCTAAAAAAAGTTTCATATGCAAAAATATTGATCCGTATCGTACGCCAGCACTGTATTAAGTTCGCCGTCATCATGCACATTACTCTCTAATATTCTTAGTATTGACCTTTGTCCTGTGCTTGAATATTCAATGAAAGGATATGGAGTAAATGCACACGAGACAAAGTCTCTACAAATACATGGTAAAAACAAGCAATGAAACAACGTTTTTAATTGTTGTTCTTCATTTTGAAGTCACCATGAGGCTTTGCTCATACCTCACAGTAAGTTCAAGACGGCCCCTAGCACCGGCCGTTTGAGCGGAATGCATTGCTAGATGTCGAGCAACGCTATATCCATATTTATCATGTCAGGGATCCGGGATCGTCAACAAACATAAAATTACCTGGCAAAGTGTTCTTACAATCGCTGTCATCCGTTGCCCGAGACAAAGACCCACAGAAGACAATCACAACATATAAACAAGCACAGGGCACCCAGTCAATAGTATGAAAACTTGTCATAATAAAATCGTGAGATGCGGGCACAATAAACAGAAGGCCAAATAACATTTTGAAATTGCAGAAAACCCCCACAATATGTCAATGATAGTGTTTCCATATGAGAAATTCTCTCAAGAACAAGTACAATTAGCAAAGAATTCCGCTCAAACCGGTGCTAGGCGTCGTTCTGAACTTACTATGAGGTATGAGCAAAGCTCATTGTTGAAGGCCTGATGGTGACTTCAAGATGAAGAACAACAATAAAAGCGTTGTTCCTTTGCTTGTTTTTTACCACGTATTTGTAGAGACTTTGTCTCATGTGCATATACTCCATATCCTTTCATTCACCACACCAAAGCTTAAATGTATAGAATCATATTTTTGGTTGGTCAATATAAACAACAAATTTGTGAGGGAACTGTACTACCATTTCTATGTAAAGTTCTGTTGGATTTGTTTCACGAGACTATAGAAATTGCTTTTTTTAAAATCAAAGTTACTACACAAATCTTTGAAAATACTCTATATATTAAAGTTACTGTATATTTAGTTTCTTTCAATGGCCACTTTTTATGCAGATAAAACAATTGAAAACCATACCAAAAGATGTATAAAGGCTGATAGAGAACAAAAAACCAAGAGGTTCCAAATAAAAATCCGTAGTCAGCTAAGGCTAGAGCTTTGCTCCTGAGGTTTGACAAAATTCAAAATAATCGAGAGATCAGGTTGTATGGCTACCAGTCTACCGGTAGATATATCAATCAAGTGCTAATAGAATACTGATTTCAAACGATTGCCATTTCGACAACTTATGCCTCGTCAGTGCATGTGAAAATCAAAGTATTGGAATACTATGAACAAAATGTCGAAACAAGGAAAAATAATTGAAAACATGAATAATAACTTATTTCAAACTCTTTGGAAGTGAGAAATCATTATGACGTTGTAATGAGCTGTTTCATTGAATTTGCATTATTTGTTTCAGGAAAGAGGACAACATGTTTTATAATAACTACTGTAAAACCGGCAATATTCGCGAGCATGAAATATTCGCGTTTTTTCGCGAGCAACGTTTGACGCGAATTCATCAATTTCGCGAATATTTCATATCCGGTAACCTGTTATTTCAGATAAAATTCGACTTCCATTGATGGTAGTTTTACTAGATGCGAGCGTTTATGTTCAGATCGAAATCTAATATGTAGTAAATCATTACCCTTTTGATTCATGAAATTTTACATCTAATGGCTAAACATGAATATACCCTGATTGTGGAAGTTGAAATCAAATCGGGTAATCTCATAAAAATAATGTTAACAAATATGTCATTAATTAAATTATGGTTTGATGGGCTTGGACACTTATTTCCACCGATCAAACTTTAAATAAGACCAAGCGCAAATGATGTGTGGTGTCTATACAATTTTTATTGATCCAAGCTAATACAAATTTTAATTTTTTGATTACAAAAGAAAATAATAGATTAATTGAAATTATTTCAATTAAAACAAAGAAAAGACTTTCCATTTTGTTTTGACAATTAGATTTTTTTACAACGTTTTATATCTTCGTTTCTTTATGCAATAATGACCATCAACGCGAATTTATCATTTGACGAAGGAAGATCCGCGAATTCATCAATTCGCGAATAAATGTCCACAGGCCGATTCGCGAAAATTTCCTGTCGCGAATTTATCCTGTTTTGGATTTATGATTTTAGAATTTCCCCTTTCCTTGTTCTTGCTTCGGTATTCGTTTGCCGATGTATTCTATCCGATGCATGACCAAAAAAAAAAGATGTATTTTACCAATGAAGTCTAATGTTAAGCTATGTTCTCCAGTAACACAAGTGTTTTTTGTCTGATCCTATTGAAATGAGTAATCTTTGCAAAGGACCTTCAATACATCATTCCAATATAATTTAGTTGAATTTGCTTGATTAATTTCAGAGAAGATAATAAAAAGTATGGTTTTCACATTCCGGGCTACAATGTTCAACTATGTTCTGCACTGGAGACCATGTTGTGTTTTTTTTGTCGGATCGAAATGTGGTAAAGTGTGGTAAAGTACCTTCTGTACATCATTCCTGTAAAGTTTGGTTGAACTCGCTTCAGCAGTTTCAGAGAAGAAGATTAAAATGTGACATTTCCCATAGAGTCAAACGTTAAACCTAAGTTCCGCGCTGGCGGCCATGTTTTTGTCAGATTGAGATAAAATTTGCACTCTTTGTAAAGGACCCTTAGTTCATCATTCCTGTAAAGTTTGGTTGAGTGGTTTCAGAGCAGAAGATGAAAATGTGATTGTCCCTTAGGGTCCAATGTTAAATTATGTTCTCTGCTGGCGGCAATGTTTTTCATTGGATTGGTGCGAAATGAGTAATCTTTGTTAAGGACCTTTATAACATCATTCTGTAAAGTTTGGTTGAATTTGCTTCATTGGTTTCAGAAGAGAAAATGAAAATGTAATTTCCCCATAGGATCCGAAGTTAAACTATGTTCCGTGCTGGCAGCCATGTTTTTTTCTCTTATCGGAACAAAATGAACAATTTTTGTTAAGGTTAAGGACCTTTAGTTCATCATTCCTGTAAGGTTTGGTTGAATTTGCTTTAGTGGTTTCAGAGGTGCAGATGAAAATGTGATTTTCCCCTAGGGTGCAATGTTAAACCATGTTCCCTGCTGGCGGCCATGTTTTTTGTCGAATGAAAAGGAAATGAGCAATCTTTGTTGAGGACCTTAAAAACATAATTCCTATAAAGTTTGGTTGAATTTGCTTCAGTCGTTTCAGAGCAGAACATGAAAATGTGATTTTCCCCTAGGGTCCAATGTTAAACAATGTTCCGTGCTGGCGGCCATGTTTTTGGTCTGATCGGAGCGAAATGAGCAATCGTTGTTAATGACCTTTAGTACACCATTCCTGTAAAGTTTGGTTGAATTTGCTTCAGTTGTTTCAAAGCAGAAGATGAAATTGTGATTTTTCCCATAGGGTCCGAAGTTAAAATATGTTCCGCGCTGCCGGCCATGTTTTTTGTCGGATCGGAATAAAATGAGCAATCTTTGTAAAGGACCTTCCATAAACCATTCCTGTAACGTTTTGTTGAATATGCTTCAGTAGTTTCAGAGGAGAAGATCAAAATCTCCAGTGCAGATAAAATCAAAACATTTGGAAGTCCATAAACAAAAATATGCGTTAAAACTGATATAGAACAAATAACAAATTAGATCTAAATAGAAAAGGCAAAATCATCTAAGGACCAATTTATGCAAGAGGGAGATACTCCTTAGTTTTAAACAAAATTTTTTAAAATTTATGTATTGAAAGTTACAAAAATAGTGATTTCTAAATTTATATAAAATTAAATATGATTTGACATGTGTATATATGCACATTATGTGAAATCAGTTGGTTACCATTACATTTAGATCAAGCTTATTTTATTATCATTTTTTTCTGAAAAATGTGTTAAATATGAAATAGGTGCTAATAATTATTACTTTATAATCGACATATATTGTGATAGTATATGCTACTTTAGAATTGATATATATTATTTGTATTTGATATGAAAATGATATGAAAACAATTAAATTATATATTACAAAAAAAAAGTTTCAAAATGAAATCGGTTTTCGGGCCAGCACCGAAGTACTGGCTACTGGGTTGGTGAATACCATCGGTACTAACAGTCAACCAGCAAAGGCATCTGGCATCATTACCCAGTGGTAATAAATAACAAAATACCGAAGTTACTGTGAATTTTGTTTCTGCATATGCGCATTTCGAAAATTTATGTATCTTCAGTGCAGATATAATCAAAACATTTGGAAGTTCATAAACCAAAATACGAGTTAAAACTGATAGAGAACAAATAACAAATCAGATCTAAAATCATCCAAGAACAGAACTATGCAAGAGGGAGATATTCCTTAGTTTTAAAATTTATATATTGCAAGTTTCATAATGAAATCGGTTTTCGGGCCATCACCGAAGTACTGGCTACTGGGTTAGTGAATACCCTCGGGGACTATCATGAATAGGGAGGTAAAACAGTCATTTCAAAAGTATTGCTATGTTCAAATAAAAAGCAAGTGTCTAATATAATAGGTAATGAAAGATAAATAGTACGGAATCAGTTTTGGTGAAATTAAAAAAAAAGATTATATATACTTTTATTTTACTTTAGAATACAATAAATACCGAAGTTGCATAGAAAACTGTAAAATAAAGCTTTTAAAAATCAAATGAAAAATTTTGTCGCCAACCACGTTTGTCCGTATTGCTAATAGTCATAAGTAAAAGTGACAATTCGAAGTTGCAACTGAATTCGGAAATGGCATACACGACAGTTGGTGATTGGCAGATTTACCAGACTAGCGGATTAACCGGATTTAACTGTAGCCAAAGTTTAGGGAGTTAGAGACATCGTTAATATTTGATCCGGTAATTAATTTATTATGACAGGCTGACAAATGGACAGATGCACGCATCCCAAGACTTATTTTATTTCCAATTTGTAAATAAGTGACTTACCTTTCAATTGTGTAGTAGACAGGCAGTACTAAGAAAAACCTTTATTGTTTCATTTATGTTGAGACTTGATAGAAAGTTGCTGAATTTATTATGGGTTGGACCTGAGTACATCTGCTTCGGACTAACGATTTACCAATTGGCGGTTTTTGCTTAAAATAGAACATAAGGGCAAATTAATGTTTTTCGCATTTGATTTCTAGAGGGAACTTGCAATTGAATTATTTTGTAAATATATATATATATAATTTAATTTTGGTGCAAGCGAAAATAAAAAGTTTGATTTTGATTTGAAGAATACATTTTTGCAGTGAATGCAAATGAATATTTTGATGTGACATTTAGTGAAAATAAATAATTTGAACGAGATGGACATGAAAATAAATAATTTTTCTGGACAAAATTGCCCGAGTCCCCCCTTTGAAAATCAAATGGTCGTCCCCTAACATGCAACTGAAATTTCTACATATGACTAGATCTGTAGTTTCATTGAGTCATCATTTATCTTGACTTGTTCCTTGCAAGAATTTCATTTTTTTGCAATTTAAAAAGCTGACTGACTTTTAGCACTAGGCTGTACATGACGAGTGATGCAGGCATAGCACGTCTTGCCTCCGTGACAGGGATTGGATTTCACAAGCATTTGTATCTATCAATGCCTCTATCGGAAACAGGCAAGGTTCTGGCTTGGACACACCCTTTTGTCTTGATATATTTTCTTACATCCGTCCACTGCCAGAATTTCCTTCCGGTTTCGTCACATGTTGAATAATCGGTGCAAATTGATAAGCAACAACAGAAGAAAACACTGCAAGTGATGAAAAGTCAGCAAGCGAGCAGATTCCCCCAGTTGTCGCAAATCAGAGAAAGTTGCCATTATCGAAAACATACCTGATTTCGTCAGCATGGACATAACGGTAAATATATAGTCCGCCATCATAGATAAATTTTAGCAGTGCATCTATACAGTAAGACTGTAACACTTCATGTATGAATATGATACAGTTGCATTATTGTGACATTATACATTCAAAGGATTTAACAGTTCATATAATTTTTCAACAGAGAAATTATTTCATACTTTTATTTCAAAAACTATATAAGAGGGTAACCATGAATTGCCAAGGTGCTCAGCTTATCAAGGACTACAATTTATACATACATATCTAACAGGTTCACATAGTTAAAATTCGACCCTATGGGAAAAGCATTCAAATATATTTTAATGTGAAACTTGAAAACGTTTGATTAAATTTGAACACGATATCCCTTTGGTGGTCACCTTCAAAGTTTGTGATTTTTATATTCCTATCTCATCTAAGATGGCTGCCGAAGGGGAAAACGTTAGCATGGGAC
The DNA here is from genome assembly GCA_002080025.1 of Modiolus philippinarum. Taxonomy (NCBI): domain Eukaryota; kingdom Metazoa; phylum Mollusca; class Bivalvia; order Mytilida; family Modiolidae; genus Modiolus; species Modiolus philippinarum. The sequence continues at coordinate 131,707 of MJUU01033748.1, read as the reverse complement.
ACTGTGGGAAATACATTCAAAGGTCTCCGCTGAAAATGCTTAAACGATTTCGATTAAATTTTAGCATAATAGTCCTTTGATGGTCCCCTTCAAAGTGTGTGATTTCTATATGTTCTTCCTCATCCAAGCCGCCTTTGGGAAACATAGGACTCTATGGGAAATGCATATAAAGATCTCCTCTGGAACCACATTACAATTTTTCATCAAATTTGATGATAAAAAGTATTTGTGTGATCCCTCTCAGAGTTTATTAGTTTTTTGTTCCAACTTTATATCATATGGCTCCCAGCAAGGAACATAGGTTAACTTTAAGACCTATTGGAATTGTGTTCAAAGACATTCTCCCCTTTAACGACTTGAACAGCTTTAACCAAATATGATCACAATAATCCTTGGAGGTGGACCTTTCTGTGATTTTTATTATCTTACTTCATCATAGATGACCAAATGTTTAATTCGGAGGGATCCCGCATCCGTGACCAGAGAAGACACTATTGTAGCATTGGTCGACATTTAGTAAAATATTCGCTCAAACCGATGCTAGGGGGCGTCTTGAACTTAGCTCATTGTGACGTCAAGATGAAGAATAACAATAAAAGCGTTGTTCCTTTTCTTGTTTTATCCAAGTATTTGTAGAGACTTTGTCTTATGTACATCTACTCCATATCCTTCCAATGTTTATTGAATATCTTCTTAAAAATTGTAACAGTAACATCTTGTGAACTGATGTATAGTATATATATGCATGATAATGGTAGGTCATCTGGTGACAATGAATAACACCAGTCACTAAGTGAGCGATACAGGCTCATGTGAGTCTCTGATTTTATTCTTTATGTCTGACAAAATGACCAAAACACAGTTGGAGTGATTAAATTGATACACGACAGAAAGAATGACAATGGGTTCTAATGATAACAATGTCGTACACTTACAGTTTGCTTCAGGTATCTAGCTCTTAGGAGAGCAAAAATTATTTATTTTTCGTTCAAAATCTTTATTATAAGGTAGAATTGAGAAGAAAAATAATCATGACAAAATATCAATAAAAAAAAATTAAAATTTCCCTTTCAGCTAAGTTCGTCATGAAATTCTTAAAGTAGCAACAATGTCAACTGAAGTAACATCATTGCTTGACGAGTCATGAAACTGGTAAACGTATATACAAATTATTTGTATTAATATTGCTTCTTGTGTATTTGAACCTGGTTCTCGTAAAATTACATTGTATCAGATGCATGCACATGTCAACTCCTAATACGAAATTAACTCAATTCGTTCAGTTTTACTATCGAATTTAAAGTATTTTTAAAATCAACACAGCTTTTAGATATTGATAGAATTTGAAAATAAGAAATACTACATTTATATAAAAACAGTTAAACTTGCCTGCTGTTTAGTTATAAATGTATGGCCATACTTTACTTTACAATTGCGCAATACATTTTAATCAGTCGTGCATGAGCAATAGGCTTTTATTTCAATATCGGTCGAAATCTCCGTTGAAATCAATTTTTACATGTGCTTACGTGTAATAGGATACTTATTTATAAAAAAAATCAAAGGGAAATCAAGTGATCCAAAAAACTACAGACCGAAAACTATACCGAGTTCTTTAGGGAAACTTTTTATGTCTATGCTTAATAAAGTATTTAATAATTATTTTGAATATTTCTCTTTGATTAATAAAATCAAACTAGATTTAGACGAATGCTAACATCTTCACAATATATTCTTTTTTTTAATTTTGAAGGCGATACTTTAAAAAATTAAGTATTTTTATATACTAGTATTTTGAAAAAGCCTTCGATACCGTTTGGAGAGAAGGTTTATGATATAAATTGTTTTTTAATAATATTAATGTTAAGCGTTATAGGTAATATGTATAATGATGTCAACTCTAGAATAATGTATTATAATGAATTTTCTGAATTTTTACTTGTGGCAATGAATCATTTTTGACGGAAAATAATGCTGTTGGTTTAAAATAACTAAATACCGAAGTTACTGTGAATTTCATTTCTGCATATGCGCATTTCGACAACTTATGTCTCTTCAGTGCAGATAAAATCTAAACGCTTGGAAGACCATAAACTCAAAGATGTTTAAAAACTGATAGAGAACAAATAACCAATATGATCTAAATGTGAAGCCAAAGTCAGCTAAGGACAGAGCTTTGCATGAGGGAGATACTCCTTTGTTTTCAATAAAATTTTACAAAAATTTAGATATTGTAAGGTTTCAAGTAGAATCGGCTTTCGGGTCAGCACCGAAGTACTGACTACTGGGCTGGTGAATACCCTCGGGGACTAACAGTCGACCAGCAGTGGCATCGACCCAGTGGTAACAAATAACTTAATACCGAAGTTACTGTGAATTTCATTTCTGCATATGCGCATTTCGACAACTTATGTCTCTTCAGTGCAGATAAAATATAAACGCTTGGAAGACCATAAACTCAAAGATGTTTAAAAACTGATAGAGAACAAATAACCAATATGATCTAAATGTGAAGCCAAAGTCAGCTAAGGACTCTAAAATTACTTTCAGATGAATTGGAAAATGGACTTTACTGTTTTGCAAAAGTTTTTGTATTAATGTATGCAGATGTTTAATTGGCTGAATCTGCATATGACGTGGAAAATTCTGTGTGATTAATGAATATTGTTCTAAGTGTAGGTTAAAAGTAAACATAGAGAAAACAAAGGTTTTGATATTTTCCAAGGGTAGGCCTTATCTTAATTATCATTTCCTGTATGGAGGTAATATAACTATCTTGGTATCAGATTGAGTACAACTGGTTCATTCAATATTGCTATAAGAGAACAAAAGATATGTACACTCTTAAACTAACGTTTAGGTCCTCCTAAACGTTATGCCAAGCACAATTTTGTACCCCTTTTTAACGCCAAAAATCGTAAACGCGTTTAGAATCTAAACACGTTTAGAAAGTGCTTAGAATCTTAACATGTTTAGAAAGTGTTTAGGATTGTTTATACATGTAGGGTGTGGCTTTTTGTTACTTTGGTTTTGGCCATTTTTGTATTTATTTAATATTTCAAATCCATCTCTCTGGTCTTGCTTTACTTGAGAAAGTTCTGTAATTAAAATGTATAACTAGCTTTTATTATCTGAAAGACATAAAAAGAAAATCATCAAATAAAACAAAAGTAAATAAATTATGGAAATGTAAATGCAAAAATAAAATTTTATCTGTTCGAATAATAGTGAATGTGATGAAAAAATCTATTCAAATCTTTGTTGGAAATTGTTACAAAAAGTACCCACACCAGGATAACAGGCAATTAAAGTACATTGTTTACACTGAGTAAAAGGAATTAATATATAAAATGTAACAATTAAGATCAAAATAATGTCAAATACTAGTACCTACCTTTGAAGCAAAATAAATCTGTAACGTAGCAACATCTCCCCTTCAAAAGACACCAAGCCTCTTCAATGCTTATCGCCACGTTTCACTTTTTCAAAACCAACAAAGAAAGATTACAGCGCCCTCTACATGAACAACAACTCTTAATTTGATTTGTCATAGCGCTTTTAGCTTTCAACGCGTAGAGGAAGTTTTTAGGCGCTTAGAATATGCTTAGAATGTATTAAACCGATATAATTATAACTTCAAATAGATTGATTGATTGATTTAATATTGTTTAACGTCTACTCAGCAATATTTCAGCTATATCAAGACGAGAACAAGTTTGTTGATAAATAATCACTTTGGGGTATGGAAATGGCCATGGGACGGGAAATTCTGACTGCCACTGGAAAAGTAGGGTGAAATCGTCAAGGGCGGGAAATTTAGCCTTGTAGCCGATCACCTACGGACCACCCCAAAAAGAGCTTGCTACAAGGGTTCTTTAACGTGCAGGAAGCGTGGCATTTCTTCCAACACGTGGACCTGAGTTTACATCCCATCCGAAAGATGGGTTGTGTATTTATTAATCCCGCACAACCACGGAATGGGTCCTATTTCTATATCCCGGGACCCTCGGGGTCAGCCTCCGTTTAGGAGGGGTCACACCCCGCAAGCCGGAGATACTGGGTCCTATTTCTATATCCCGGGGTTTCCTCGGGGTCCTCTGTTAGGATGGCTCATACTCCAAGCTCAGAGGATGCTGCGGGCCTATTCTTCAGCCGGGACCGCGCACGGCGGAACTTCAAATAGAGTTAAATAAGCTATTAGAATAGTTTATAGAAAAGTTTGCCGTTAGGTTGTTACTGTTCACTTTCTTTCGGAAATGTTACTTTGTACAATACATCGGCAAACGAATACCGAAGCAAGAACGAGGAAAGGGGAAATTCTAAAATCATAAATCCAAAATCATGGCCATTCAAAGCAACACGAATTGAGACAGTAATACAAAGACAAAACAAATAAAAAAAAAAGAACAAGAACGTCACAAAACTAAAGCACTAGCAGTGTGAACCCCTATAAAAGCTGAGGTATCATCAGGTGCTCCGGAAGGGTAAGCATGATCTGCTCCACAATATACAATATATGTTTTGTTGATATTTCTGTACCTTGTAATTTGGTGATGAGAATAAAGATATATATATGTACTTGTTATTAGAAATTATTTGATCTATACCACTCATAAACTTTTTTAATAAAAGAGAAAATAATCAATACTCGAAAGAGGAGAAATTAAAGAATTGTTAAAACACATGCATTTACAAAAATAATTCAGTGTAATAAAATCCAAGAAAAATATAATAAGTTCTTTCAGTTACTAACAATTTTCTCAGAAATCAAAATTACCAAATATTTTCCCATTATTTTCCTACTGTAAATTGCAACAATAATATTTTTTTTACCCTCATTTACTCATAGAATTATTTATCCTGCACTGACGGTATTTTTAGACAAATACAACCCTACGAATATATATTTTTTTCGTATTCGTAGGATAGGCTAGTAACCGGTCCACTATTTTGAACTAAGAAAAGGCATTGCGACTGGTTTGAAAACCTCTATACTTTGATGTCACAGTACAAATTCTCCTATGCCAGATTCAAAATTCAAACGTCAATGCCGTTGCCGAATTATGTGTCAAACATGACGTTACCAGTGCCAAATATTACCTGACGGCGCGCTATTTATCGGTAAAAACCTACGTTCTTCGATAGATTATGAAGCTGTTCTATGTTGGATATTCATGTTTAACACAGTTATTTTTTGTATTGTTTGATGCTATAAAAATAGAAGTTGCCAGAACGGATCCAGACTTACTAAAAATCCCGAAAATGGTATAGATTCTAGAAAATCATAATAGGACGATTTCTTTTAATTACATTTTCTATAAAAATTTCATTTTCACGTAAATTCAGTAATAGGACGAAGACGCGGGCGGCATGGGTCAAACCAATCTCCGGAGGAGAAATCCTTTCCGCTCCGTAATTCTACCGGAAATACTCCACTGGAAAGTCATATTGCCGAGTGTGCGAGCCTATGCCCTTGCTTGGAATTTGGGGGTCATACCATAATACGACTGCAAAATTATTGTGACTGTATAACAGTATCTCATTTCTGCTTGACGCAAATGTAAAAATAAAAAATAACATCAACGGTAATGGTCAATGACGAGAAAAATTCCGTGTGTAGGTACTGTCTTAATTTTGATGAAAAATACGGACTTCTTGTTTAACAGTTATATTAAATGAAAATATAACTCTTTGATTAATTCATATCTAACTGAACTATATATTCTTAGGAATCGGGTGTAGTTGCAAATGTATTTTCGACACTTTTAAGATTCCATAGATATAAGAATCGAATATTTTTATTTCGACAATTACCGTAATGATTAGAATATCTCTAATTTTGTCGAACGAAGTGCAAACAAGAAATAACTCTACAATATTTATGTGTTGTAATGACTGAAGTCCTTTTTAGGAACCGAACTTCTCAGCTATGAAACACAATAAACTAAAAATACTTGAGTCTTTCAAATTAAATTTTAAACCTGAATTTCGAACTCATGCTTTTCTTTCAAATTCTATCGATAAAATGTAAAGGAACGTCAATCCTAAGATAGCCCGCTGATCTGTGCGTGCTGTTCTATGTGACGTCGTGTACACTGTGACGTTCAAAAATTCAAATACAAAAATTGGGCCGATGCTTGGCACTCAAAGGAATGGTAAAGAAATCGGCCGGATCGGCACTATGGCACAAAGGAAGTTAATTACATTTTTCCCCAAAGTGGTATAGACTCTAGAAAATCATAATAGGACGATTTCTTTTAATTACATTTTCTATAAAAATTTCATTTTCACGTAAATTCAGTAAAGATACAAAAAGTCATGTATGTTGGATCCAGGCTTTCAGAAAATCCCGAAAATGGTATAGAATGTAGAAAATCATAATAGGACGATTTCTTTTAATTACATTTTCTATAAAAATTTCATTTTCACGTAAATTCAGTAAAGATACATGTATGTTAAAATTAAGAATAAACGGCCTGCTAAATATAGAATTCTTGCAACTTTTTTTTCTTTTGTTGTACGATTGGGCATATACCCCTCTACCTCTTTTGCATCCGACCTTGGTTGTAATCCCTTTCGGGTCACGAAAAATAAATATTATTTCTCATTTTTATACTTTTACTATGATCGATGTATGAACTGTAACGTGCAGGGGGTCACCCACTTCCTACACGACAGATGGTACTACTGTACCAGTGGATCCGTACCAAAGTTATTTCCCTGGATTGCTGTGATTGTCCCCTAAGGTTATATGGTAGCGTATTTATTAACTGTATTGATATCCCTAGTGCGTGTAATGGACCAATGGACAACGAACTGAGTAAAAGTATCTATGGTATTGATAATTGTGAAGGGTATGATATGTCACTAGTGACACTTGGACCTTATGCAGAGCCAAGCAGTCACCAGCACGAAGGTGCCACTTGTAAGGGCCTCCTTGTCTTGACCTATTGGTACAAAGAATATGTTTGTCCACTTCTTATCCAGAAATAGCCAACAACTCTTTAAATAGCTTATATTTAATTAAAACTATATATCAATTACCTTTCTCTAACAATCTTTATATGTTGCCAAAGTGGGGCCCTTATTCAGAACTGATGAAACCTGTGAAATCATCTGCATTTATACTAAATTCTGGACTAGTCTAAAATTGCAAACACCCCTCGTGGAACAGTCTATTTATAATAATCATAATTATCCAAACATTTGCATAAACTAAGTATAACCTATCTCTTTAAAGCTTCTGACAGACGGCTAAGTAAATCACGGATTGGAATAAGGTATGAAACTCAAGAAATTACCATCTGAAGATATCTATAATTAACCATTTGAAATATGTAACCAATGAAAGTGAAAGTAGACATCGCAACTGAAGAACGTCCTACTGCTTGACTATACAATTTAATACAAATGAATACCATATTTTCAAGACATCTCTATCAACTCAAGAAAGCTTTGAAGTGATCACACGTGAACTATTACTTATTTATTTCCTACAAATTGTTTCTATAAATAGGTACAATAACACACAAGGGATTGAACTATCTACCAAAATATCAATTCTTGAAAATAAGGGACTGGTCAAAATTTCTTGATGCATGGGACCGGTGCAAAAACAAAATTGTGTGAAATATTTCTCCTGACCCCATGGCTATTGGCAGATTACAAATATACTTGTCCCATACTTATTTCCTGGTAAAAAAGAGTTTTGTCCCATGTTGAAAGACAAAAAATGGTTATATTTCTTGCTTCTATGTATTTGGATAGTTTACTAATACTACTATGCATTGTATCAATATTGCCATTAGAAAATTTGATATTTTACCTACTTCATATATTTTATTTGTCTACTTTTTACACCATGAAAGAGAATATCATAGTTCAAATTTTCAAAATAATTTCACTTTGTCCTTGAAATTAGAAAAAAAAATGAGAAAAAAAATATTATTTGCTCTTTATCAGTGTGGGAACAATGTATTAAAATGTGAAATTCTCATATGTACTCATTTTTCTGAAACAATTCCTTGTTATTTTACCAACTTTATATATTTTATGTACTTTTTAAATTTAACAACGCCAAATATCAGTTGTGGTTTTCCAAATAATGACACTTGTGTCCTTGCATTATTCAAATAATGAATTTGTTCTTTATCGGTATGGGAGAACCAAGGATAAAAATTATGATTTCTCCTCTAAGGTTACTTCTTTCAACATATCCTTTATTAGTCTACTCTCTTTATATATTTCATGTACTATTTATACCTTTGGACACATAATAATAGTAATAGTTTCAAATAATTTCACTTTTGACTGTTACTTATTCTAATAAAGGTTTCGCTATTTATCGGTATGGGAGAACCAAGTATAAAAATGAGGATTTCTCCTCTAAGGTAACTTCTTTGATAATATCCTTTATTAATCTATTCTCCTTATACATTTCATGTACTATTTATGTCCTTTGGTCACCTAATAATAGTAATAGTTTGTCAAATAATTTTCTTTTTATCACTTTTGACTTTAACTTAATTCAAATAAAGGTTTCACTGTTTATCTGTATGGCAGATTTAACCAAGTATAAAATGTGGATTTCTCCTCTGTGGTAACTTCTTTGAGTAAAATCTTTATTACTTTTACCCTTTTATATATTTCATGTCCTTTTAATACTAGAATGACCGATTTATACTGATAGTTTCTCAAATAATTTCATTTTTGTGCTTTCATTAGTCAAGAATTGATGAATTTACACTTTGAATATTCATATATACATTTTTGAAAAAAATTCTTGTCCCATGCCTGCCATGATTAAAAATCACTGTGTCCCATTCCAGTAACAGCTGCAAAAAATACTTGTCCCATTACAGTTTGCACCGGTCCCATGCATCAAGAAATTTTGACCAGTCCCTAATACAACTTGAATTTCGTCACAGAACTGTTCGGCACAATTTTCAAATATTTCATATATTTATCATTTTCATCATCTTGATCATAAATAACTTTCAATTACCGTTGACATTTAATTACAAAATGTTCATCCAGCCACGATGGAAGCAATTCATGGAAGCGCATATCATACAATTTTCATAATGATATGAATTCAAAGAACTAAGCAGAAAAAATCCAACATAAATTAAATTTGCCCTCCGAGGTTTGTAAAGAATTTAAATTAAAGCTATGTCATTTTGTCAATACATGTAAGCTCACTTTGCATGGGTTTGGAAGTAGTCTCCACAATGTGGATACGAATGGATTTTGTTAAATTCTTGAAGAAATGAAAAGATGTGGAGTAAGTTTTTACTTGTAAATAAATGCATTGAGGGAATTGTATGTTAACAATTCTGACCTTCCGGCAAACAAAAAAAAAAAACAAAAAAAAAAAACGCATACATGCAAATCTTTTTTGTCATCTTTTATTTATTTATTTATTTTTTTTTGCGGCTATTCAAAAATTAGGAACATAATTATGTGTTTGTATGTAAGCAATGAAGGGATATGAGGTACATGCATATGAGACAAAGTATCTACATGATAAAATCGAGCAATAAAACAACGCTTTTATTGTTGTTTTTCATCTTGAAGTCGCTGGTCAACACTGATGTAAATGGAAACAAATTCACGAGGAGCCTTAAGGAAATGAATTTTTCAATAGATGTTTGCTTTCCGTATGATCGTGATTTGTGTCGCAAAAATGAAAAGGAGCACCTGTCTTTACAACATCTTACATGTTCTACAAGAAATTGGAAAAAAATGCGTTTGGAAAAATCTGAAGTGAAAACATTTTTTTTCCATTTTTGGCGAATTTAATGTTAACTTTAGCAAAATAAATCAGGGGCGCTATGACCAGAACATAGAGACCGTGTATTTTACAATGTCGTTATTCATACTAAGGAGTCTACTAGGAAATGGTGTGTTTCCAAATCTTGCAGATCAACGAACCCCTCCTCTAAAATATCGTAAAAACGGGTATAATCATATATATTAAAGCGTAGATCTACATTCATCTTGCAATATATATTATTCAATATTTCTGTATGGGCCTTTTCAAAAAATTATTTGGTCCGTCTTCGGTTTTGGCATTTAAATACAAATAAACAGTTCCGGTTATCAACTCAACACGGCAAGTGTTTTTCATACTGAACACAGTTCATAAAACTTTTCATATTTAGACTACCATGTCAGTGTTTGTTGTGGTTTACTGTGACACTGCACTAATTTTGTAAGAATTAAAATGTATTCAGGGTTTAAGTTGTGTTTTGAAAGCCAACCGTACAAGTGATAACCGGAAGCGAAGAGTGTTTGTACCTCCATTTGATAGGAAAGTTCCAATCCAGGAAAAGAATACTTTTTGAAAAGGGCTATACCATGGTTGAACGTGCATTTCACCGTTAGAGTGAAAAATACACAATCATCGAAACAATGAAAGGATATGGAGTAAATGTACATGTGACAAAAAAGCACATGATACATAGAAATCTCAATTTATCAAGGACAGGGCTTTTATTCCCGTCTTCATCTTGATGTTGTCCGAGGGTCTTCAACCAGATGTGATCAATATTCCCCCCTCAAGCGAGATCAAGAAGGCCCCTAGCGTGCACTTAAGCGATATTCTTGACAGAAATGTTGAGCAACATCGATCGCAGCTAAAAAATGTCATTGAAGCAACATATGTCGGGAGTGGTCAATGAGAAGAAAGTAAAACCGGGTAATATCTGCCTACAAATATTTGTCATTGAGTAGCCCGACGAAAGACAAAAGGACAAAAACAACACCGAAAGACAACACGGAGCATATCTAAATAGATGTAGACAAACCTTGCAGTGTAACCTAGGTTGAAATGGCAAAAATAGTCGTGTGTACAGGTTATAACATTTTAGTAAATACAATGAAAATACTGAACAACCAAATTGAAAAAAATAATGAATTAGTAAACGTATGAGAAATTCTCACACGAACAAACACGCAATAATTGTAATATTATAAGAGCATAAACTTCAAGCACGGGAAGACTTTCTACGGACTCCACGCAGTCTTGTTTTTTTTTTCTTTTGCATTTGTTGTTTTTACTTTATTTTTCATATTATTTAGGGCTTAATTTTTTTTCTGTGTCTTTATGTTTTTATGTGTTTTTTAAATTATACTGTTAAACAAGAAATATCATATATCTATTTAGATTTTTACCCACTCCCTAAAAAACCGGGCCCCTCACAGTCAGACTGCAATCTTACATGTGTAATAGTTCAAAGAACTGTGCTTTGCGCGGCAATAATTATAACGTTGATGACGTCCGATCGATAACGTCACATGGGCGTCATTACTATAGTATTAATAAATAGGTATTTCCAAAATGGCCCTGTTATGTGTTCGAGGTCTGTAATAATGGCCTGAGGATAGCTGTAATGGCATGAGGCAACGCCGAGGGTCATTACAGCATCCGAAAACATTATTAACGATATTAATGATCTGAAATATATATTGATAAGTGAATGTAAATGTATATAAAATAATTTTCTGAAAATTCATTTTTTTACATGAAAAGTCGTTTATGTTGTGGGATCACATATCTGAAACAAAAAAAAGTTGCTATATAAGATTTTACATGCTTAAGTACAAAAATTTTTATTTTGACAAATCAATGAATCTTCGCATCCCTTGTGATGAGATGAGTGAAACGAGAGGTCACAAGTAAGGTCAAATATCTGAAACAAAAAAGTGTCTCCATACAGCTGTATTAAGATTTACCCAATGGACAAAAAAAAACTTTTTTGAAAAAATCAAGAAAAAAGGTTTATTTTTTATTCCCTTGTGATCAGATGATTAAAATAAGTGGTCACAAGTAGGGTCAAATACTTGAAACAAAACAAATATTCTGCATACAACTGGATTAGGGTTTTTCGCTGAAGTACAAAATTTTTTAATTTTTTTTTTGAAAATCAAGAAAAGATGTATTTTTTGGATCTCTTATGATGAGATGATTAAAATGAGTGGTCACAATTAGGGTCAAATACTTGAAACAAAAAAAATTATTCTCCATACAGCTGGATTAGGGTTTACCGCTGAAATATGTAAAAAAAAGTTTTTTTTAGTAAATCAAGAAAAGATGTAGCTGTCTTAGCTTAAATGTGTTCTCGTTTTCTCCGTGTCTTTCAACTTCAACATTCCTTTGCTTCTTCTGTATTCTACTGTCATTGTTTCTTAACTCCAAATGACCATTAATCCAATTTACCAGTATTGACAACTGTGCCATTCAATATTTGTATTGACCGACTTTTTGCCAACACTGCAAATATGTTAATCTACTGAAATTAAGATTAAGGTGTCTCAATGGTATTATGCCGCAATTTTTGTCTAATAATTATTCATTTAGGTTTTATTCATCTAAACATTTAACAAAATAATTATTTAAAATGAAAAGGAAGCTCGAAAGCGTTTAAAACTATCATTTCTAATCACTATTACAGCATTTCCATTACAAAAATGTGAACTGAAACACACAATCTTTAAATCTGTTCATGGATTTACAGAACACAGAAATTATGCAAGGGAGATATTTGATATAAGAATTTAATAAAGATATCACTAGAGAAATTAATATTTTGCAATTTATCTCTCTTATTCCAATGGTGACCCCTAATTTCTATTTTTTATATGTATACTAAATACTTATTTCAAAACACATGTAGAATATGAACAAAATCAATAATAATTTTTTTTTCAAGCTATACTCTCATATAATCATTTTCCCTAACATTTCTATGTAGTATCCTTAAATTTTCAATTTCAGGTTTTGCACTTAAATGCATGGTGACCCAAAATTTTATTTTATACTTTGAACAATGATAAAATTATGTTTCTACACACAAAATTCTATACTTGGAAAATAATACCCTACATACACCTTAACAATGTTCTATCATTGATGGAAAACAAAACATGCAAAAACAAAATCGGACATATACAAGATACAAATATCCCCGGGGATATTCCAGCTGAATTATCGTTCAAGGAGCAGTAATTTTACACAGTCAAATGAGAAAAAGTTTAAAACCGCAAAGATAACTAGAAAAACTGTGATCAAAACTCACTTACATATACTAGGTACTCCAACGAAGACTTTTGTAAGCAAGTTTTAAAAATTTGTTAATTTTCATTGCACAAATACATAATGATGACATGGTGCATGAAGACGCACGTTAAGTGTTCTATTTAAACTACAACCTATACTTTCTCAATGCAAAGTTTCAAATAGATTCATGAATGCACGTAGGTGCACGGCAATTTTAACTTTTACGTGTTTTGTAAGTTTTCTCGAATTTTGGTTGTAATTAATCCTAAATAGTAGTCAAAGCGCTGTAACTCCAAAATAATTTTGAACCAGTTTTTCCTTAGCTCTTATAGAACTGGTAAATGCGAAGAAAATAAAATACCGGAAGTGGACCAATTGTAATTTTTTAATGATGTTAATTTATCCTTAATCTTAATGTTTTGGAAATTAAAAGTTTAATGTTTTATTACTGAAGCAGATAACTATCTGTTTGCACCGATATATTTATTCAATTCGAACATTCAATTTTTTCGTTGGAGTACCTACATATACCTCCAAATCCCATTTGATTCAAGAAATAAAACCCAAAATAAAAAAAAAAAATAATCAAAATGATAAAAACATAATCGAAATAATCAAAATCATCGCAAATCAGTTTAAAAAAAAATTGTGCACAATGGCAACATTCAGTGAACATTTTGTGAAAGTTTCAATGAATTTCACCAAGTGGACTACGAGGAGTTGACGCCACAAAGTAATATGCCTACGGTGGACGGAATAACGAACTGGTGGATGGACGACACCATGATCATTATATATCGCCCCGCAAATAAAGCAGTATGGAACTGAATAATCAGCTGCCATTAGATTACTTTGATCAAAAGATCTGATTACATCTGAAAGTATCTGAATAACATGAAAGAAGATCAAAGTAAAATTGAAAAAGAAAAAAAAAACATGTTGATGCATGTGTTTCTTGAATGGAATACCATTTGCTGTCAAACAATAAGGGTAAAAAGAAACCTCAATAAAATGCTTTATTAATGCAATCCCAAAAAATTTTCTGTCGAGTTTCAAAAGTTTACAATTTAATTTAATGAACATATCATCGTTTGTTTAACATGACTCGCGGTTGCGTTGGTACTTGATGTTTTGATTAAATTAAAGTGAAAGACCGAATTATTTGAATTCGAAATTTTTCATACAGTTTATAAATATACTTCTCATATCGTATTAGTAAAATCGGAAAGAAAAAAAAATAGTTGCTCAATCACATGGAAAAATAAACATGTAGTTTAAATTTCTTATAACTAATAAAATAGATTTTAGATGATTAATATCATGGCATGATCCCAATTTTGGAAAATGATATTTTGATAGCAAACTCATTAAAACGTGTTACCTTTCACAAAATAGTCTTTGTTCTTATCCAGTCTATCGGTTTACACCAGTGAAATTATTTTCAATTTAATGATAAATTCAAAATTACAGTTAAAAAGTTGTTCGTAAAATAAATTGGAGTTTATCTAAATGTGACATTAAAATAGCGTCTGAAACGCCAAATACTACAAAATGGACAGATCACGTTTAAATCGACTACCTCAACATAACGTCTATAAAAATAAATTTTCGTCGTTCATAAATCTAATTCTTTCCCCATTCGTCTCAAGATCAGCCAAACATTGTTATATCTGCAAATTTGTATCAGCTAATTTTTCGTAGTTCCTTCTGTGGGAGTCGAACCATCTTTGTGGTGACATCAATGTAGAAAATTAATAAACAATGTCAGGAAACAGTGGTCAACTTGATATACTTCAATTTTCTTCAGGATTAGCATGTAAATCTGTTTATACAAGCCTTGAAAAAGAAATTACATACCCCTGCAGTCCAAAACAAGTTGAGTTAAGAATTCTAAGATGTGATATCATCAATATTTTCTTCCATTGAATATTTAATTTGAGTGACATACAGAACTGCATTTAAATTTAAATGTTAGGACCCATTCCGATGAATAACTTCTCGTAAGTGTAACTTTAAACTCAAATCATTGGAGCAATAGTGCAGAACTTTAGCCTACAGAGGTAGATGCAAATAATGTTACTGGGCTGGAATTTTGCCGGTGTCCGAAAAAGTTAAAATCGATGAAAAAGACTGGTTGCATAAAGATGAGAACTTTTTCCAGTATGAACGCAGTATTGCATGTCGAAACAACTGATTGATGAAATCTCGCTGTTGGAGTCAAGTGAAAATCAAATTGTTTGCACAGAGAATCAATAGTTTCAACTTCAACAAAAAGCAACGAAATCGGTCAGGAAAGAGGTACACACCAGGAAGATATTCTATTTAAAGTTTTAAAGGAAATATACACTAATTTGGTTATTGGGTATTAAATTGTGAAAAATCTTGAATTGCTTTATAATATACCAATTGCCCGATTAACGGTTTAGGTGATATATCAAGGATTGTAGTTTAGACATTCTTATCCTCTTCATCCTCCACAAGTAACGTAAAAAACATTAATAAGTAAAGGAAACTCATAACCTACCTATATCAATATCTGGTATAAATGTTTTTTAGAAGACTTTCTAATAGCCATCTTGAATCTGAATGAGATAACAGCATAAAAATAATCAACTTTAAAGGGGCCCACCAATGAATGTATGGTCAAATCTAATCATATTTGTTCAAGCAGTTATGGTAAAAAAAACCTTTGAATGCGTTTTCCTTAAGGTCCGATGATAAACCTGTTCCACACTGGCGGCAATCTTGGATGAGGAATGACCATAAAAATCACAAACTTTGAAGGGGGTCACCAAAGGACAACTTTGTTCAAATCTATCAAAATTATTTGAGCAGTATCAGAGGAGAAGATCTTGGAATGAATTTCCCAGACTATTATCCCAACTGGTGGCCATCTTGGACGAGATATGAACAATAAAATCTTAAACTTTTAAGGGGTCGACCTAAGGAATATTATGTTCAAATTTAAACAAAATTGCTCAGACAAGCAGTTTCAGAGAACACATTTGAATGCATTTCAAATCAAGTCCAATGTTAAACTATGTTCCCAGGTGGCCGGCATCTTGGATTAGATGCAAACCTTTCGGAAATATATAGATATTGTAGTTCTTGATGAACTGAACATTTTTACAACTCAAACTTAACATCTATCTGTAACTCCTATATGGGTCTCCAAATCTTTCATATTACAGGATAAGTAGATCTTACTCAGTTGAAAATTTTTGTATTGTTAACTTCATCTCTCTCTTTTATCATTTACGATGGGAACAAAAAATCGGAGTTTTTACTGAATAAGGGCACCAACTCTAACAAACTAAAATCACCCATATGTCCCTCGCCGCACATGAAACTTCAAACCCACATGTTAGAAAATGACCGGCACCTGAATCGGTTTCCAGGGGCTCCGGCTACAGAGCTGCCGGGCGTGTTCAAAGTTGATGGATAGGGGAATGATCTGGAAGGAGTTCATCATGTCCATACTTGTACTGTGACCACACTTGTGCTGTGTCATCATTTTATTGTGTCCATACACACACACATAAAGTTGCACTTACCCTATTGATTCAGGGTTCCATAAGCGGGGCATAATTTGTTGCCATTCGGCGTCAACACTACATGTAGTTATAATAAATGACACCTAAGGTATCCTGTCTTAATTTAAGATGCTTTATGTCTCTCCATCTTTTTTCCCAGCACCTGAATCGGTTTACAGGGGCTTCGGCTACAGAGCTGCCGTGCGCGTCCCCATTTGGTGGATAGGGAAATGCCCTGTCTATGCGGGATAGTCAGGTAATAATACGGAAACTTGACTGCGAACCATTGTAGCCAAACTGTGTGGAGAAACGCCACGCTCTATGCAGTATAAAGACCCCTTCTTTATTTCTCTAAAGATAGCAGACGCACTTGTATGTCGAATGGAAGGCTAAATTTCCTGCCCCTACCCATTTCATTCCCTTTAAAAGTCGAAGAGATTTATAATCAATATCCCAAAAGGAGTAGAGCCACGAAGGGCCCAAAACGGCCTAATTTCAGATCTTGAAAGTATTTGTGTTTTTTATAGAGGACACTTTAATTTGCACTAAAATTACTCCAATACCAAAAAATGAACACACCCTGTTGCTATGGTAACGGCATTTTATAGTTTGCATTTATACCTTCCCTTCATTGTATTATATTTATCTGGCCTAAAGCTAAATACAAAAGATATATTGACATATACAATGTATTTGTCATGAATTACTTACATCATAAATGACAAATCTTTACGTGATTTGTTCTCTCGTTGCCATAGTAACTGCTGTTTTATTGTCCCAAAAGGTATAAAATGCTGAGTGTGGATGTTATTTCATAAATATTGTCTCCCAAAGCATGCATTCTATTTGACTAAAAATTGATAAAATGTTTACAAATGATTTAATACTAAGTAGCCTAGTAAATTTATTGACAACTGCCATAATGTTGCCGTAGCAACGGACAACCTTNTAAGTAGCCTAGTAAATTTATTGACAACTGCCATAATGTTGCCGTAGCTACGGTCAATCTTGTAGCAAAAAAAAAAAAAAAAAAAAAAAAAAAAAAAATTCACAGTGCTTCCAAAGTACAGAGTTATCTTTTAAATCCAGCTAGCTAAATAACAAAATAAGGATCAAAACGTTTGCTAAAACTTTACTGTATTAAGTTAATTTCAATTCAAATGTAGTACCGTTACCATACCTATGTTGTGTCTCAATCCTTTTTCTATTGAAAGCGCCAATGGGTTCTTGAAGCATATCCAAAATCATGTTTAAATGTCGAATACTAGAAGTAGTTACAGTAGTGTCAGAAAATTGTACTGTTAAGTTCAAGTCCAGTTCTAGCGCTAATATAAAGTCAACCAACCTATTGTTACCATGGTAACGGAGAACATTGAACAAAACAAAAACTACATTTTGACACTTGCCATTATGTTTTAAAATCATCTCCAACACAACGCATGCCGACTTACCAAATTGAGGTGTCAAACATAGACTATCAATTAATACCCTATTGAGAAAAACCCAACTGGGAATTTCGTGATAAAAGGTACACTGTCAAAAAACTTCCAGGTGTTTATAGTACTATGATCTAATCTGGTTAACATTGTTCTAGCAGTGAAGATCTTAGAGTGCATTTACCATAGGGTCCTATGTTATTTTATCTTCCAGATATAAACGATTAATTCAAAATTATAGAAAGAGGAAGAATGCGTAGACCAATTTAGTGTTGCAATTTTAGTAATTCTAATTATGCGGGATTTTGTATAAAAAATCTAAGAATCAAGATATTGATACGGAGTTAGAAAATACATCAAATTATCTCAAAATTGATGACGATATGACCGAACAAGGTGTCGAATACGGCATATACGAACAACCCGTAGTTATATTTTAAATGGTGAAGACCGACCTGAGTGTATTCCGTGTGATTGTGCTTACAATAAATCATGTTTTACTTCACTGTGTCGATATTGCCGACATACGTCGCACATATTATACGGCTGATTCTCAAAAAGAATTATTTACAAACGTCGGTGGCGACAAAAGTATTCAATTTTTAAAAGCTGGTACTATTTATAGTAAAATGTAAGTTTATATTATCCTATTTTTAAATTTCATCAAATCTGATCTATTTATCTTAATTTGTTTATCGTACGATTTTATCTTCTAGAAATTGTTTTATCTTTACAAAACAATACGTTAAAAATGACTGTTTTAGTTATATATTCATGTGTGACGGGTGCCATGCGTGGAGCAGATCATGCTTACCCTTCCGGAGCACCTGATGATACCTCAGTTTTTTTAGGGGTTCACAATGCTAGTGCTTTAGTTTTGTGACGTTCTTGGTTCTTTTTTGTCTATTTGTTTTGTCTGTTATACTGTCTCAATTCGTGTTGCTGTGAATTGCCGTGATTTTGGATTTATGATTTTAGAATTTCATGTTTCCTTGTTCTCGCGTTTGCCGGTGTATTATGAACAGTTCACGCCACGATAGAGCTGGAATATTGCTACTACAGTATATAAACCTGTGCCTGAAATATCTGTCTTACGATTCAATCTGTAGGCTGTAGAACGTTTTTACAGGAAAACATGTGAAACAGCATACATGCCCTGTAAATTTTTACATATTGTCATTGACTTGGGAAACTTCTTAAGTTTGTAAAGTCCACCCAACGTGTATGAATGATTGATGCACTCGGGGATAATGTTATTTACAAGTAACCTGTTGATTTCACATTGACAAGTCTATATTCAAAGGTGGAATAAACAGTAATAAAACAGAAATAGACCTATGGCTTTGCTCATGAATGTGTGCGTGCTTGTCTTTATATTCATAAAGTTAGTATATTGTATTATTAACTGCATATAAAAAGCCAAATAATCATATGTACTTTCTTTTTGATGGCGAAAGTATCATTTTAATAAAATTTTCAATTGTATACTGTTTACGGTAGTACTGTAGGCCTGGTTACTGTTTTATCAAGAGCACAGTTGAAGGCTGAATGATGTATTATTTTTATTGAAATGAGCAGTATTTAGTTGTTCCCTGCACATTTATTATGTTTTTGTAACTATTATATTTTCTCTTTGTGGTAAAATGTACCATGCCAGCAGCCACTTTTGCTGCTTTGTGAATGGAATTTTACTGTTTCGAAGAAATATTTCACTACATTATAGAAGCACACAAAGAAGAAATATCCAAACTCAGACAAATTGACATTTGAGAAAAAAGGAGAAATAGCAGGATATAAAACTTTAAATTATAACTTAGGGCTAATAGGCCGTATTAGATTACATTTAAGATAAAGAAGTAGGACATTAAGCCGTGAATTATTATTAATAACTTGGGCCATTTTCAGAAAATGCTCAAATGTTGTAAAAAAATCATAAAAGAAAAAAATGAAAGGATATGGAGTAAATGTACAAGAGACAAAAACGCACACGATACGTAGACAACTCCAGTTAATCAAGGACAGGGCTTTTATTCCTGTCTACATCTTGATGTCGCCTGAAGGTCTTCAACTATAGGTGAACAATATTCACCTCCTCAAGCGAGATCCAGAAGGCCCCTAGCGTGCACTTAAGCGGTATTCTTGACAAAAATTATATAAAGGTCACTCCCTTGCTCCCCATCCGCATGGAGTGCCAACTTGGGCGATGCTCAGGGTTATCCAGCTGAAAGCACCAGGGTTACAAGAAGAGAATAAAAGTGTTGAGCAACATCGATCGCAGCTAAAATATGTCATTGAAACAACACATGTCGGGAGCGGTCAGTGAGAAAAAAGCAAAATCGGGCAATGTATGCCTACGAATATTTGTCATTAAGAAGCCCAACGAAAGACAAAAATAAGGACAAAAACAACATCGATAGACAACACGGGGCGCATCGAAATAAATGTAGGCAAACTTTGCAGCGTAACTTTGGTTGAATAGGGCAAAAATAGTCGTGTGTACAGATTATAACATTTTAGTAATAACAATGAAAATATTGAACAGCCAAATTGAAAAAATAAATGAAGTAGTAAACGTATGAGAAATTCTCACACGGACAAACACGCCATAACTGTAATATTATAAGAGCATACATCTCAAGCATGGGGAGTCCTTCTATGGACTCCACGCAGCACGAGAGACAAACTCTGCAGCAAATAGGAAAAATGAAAGGATATGGAGTGAATGTACATATGACAAAAAGGCACACGATACATAGAAAACTCCAGTTTATCAAGAACAGGGCTTTTATTCATGCCTACATCATGATGTCGCCTGAAGGTCTTCAACTAGAGGTGAACAATTTTCACCCCTTCAAGCGAGATCAGGAAGGCCCCTAGCGTGCACTTAAGCGGTATTCTTGACAAAAATTATATAAAGGTCACTCCCTTGCTCCCCACCAACTTGGCCGATGCTCAGGGTAATCCAGCTGAAAGCACCAGGGTTACAAGAAGAGAATTAAAATGTTGAGCAACATCGATCGCAGCTAAAATATGTCAAAGGTAGTCTCTGGTACTTGAACGTGCTTTGAGTAAAATTGATAAATGCCATACGTTTGACTTGTAAACAGTTCTTCTAAATAGCATTAATATTCTTTACATTTATAAAAGACGTAGAGGTATTCCAAATATCATTCAGGACACAATGGTATGATATATTTTTAGTGATCACTGCTTTACCGTAAGACATTGATAATAGCTGAAAATTATGCAACCTTTTTATCTTGATAAATGCTGAAATAACTAAATTTGTTTATATTTGAATGATACAAAAACAATACAATTGAGACTGGTTTATTTTGAGAAAAAAATCAAAACAGTTGCAAATTGTTTAATAATAGAATATCATCCTGGATATTATTCAACAATAAAATATTATCCTGGATAAAATTTAATGATAAAATATTATCCTGGATAATATTTTATGATAAAATATTATCCTGGATAATATTTTATGATAAAATATTATCCGAGATAAGATCCCGGATAATGTTTAATCATTAAATATTATCCAGGATAATATTTAACAGTAAAATATTATCCTACATAATATTGTTTAATATATATCATTGATGTCACGGATAATATTTTATCATTATATCAAATCCTTGCTAATATTTTTATCATATATCATTATGGATACTATTTTATTGTCATATATTATCATGGATGATATTCTATTGTCAAATATCATCATGGATAATGATATTTGATAATACAATATCGTACTGGAAAAATTTTTCAGATACATTTGTACTATGATAATATCATATCAGATGTATTTAATATTTAAATAACTTAATACCGAAGTTGCTGTGAATTTACTTTCTGCATATGCGCATTTCGACAAATTATGTCTCATCAGTGCAGATAAAATCTAAACGTTTGGAAGACCATAAACTCAAATTGTTTAAAAATTGATAGAGAACAAATAACCAAAGTGATCTAAATGTAAAGCCAAAATCTGCGAAGGACAGAGCTTTGCATGAGGGAGGTACTCCTTAGTTTTCAATAAAATTTACAAAATTGTAGATATTGTAAGGTTTCAAAAATAATCGGCTTTCGGGTCAGCACCGAAGTACTGACTACTGGGCTGGTGAATACCCTCGGGGACTAACAGTCCACCAGCAGTGGCATCGACTCAGTGGTAACAAATAACTTAATACCGAGGTTGCTGTGAATTTACTTTCTGCATATGCGCATTTCGACAAATTATGTCTCATCAGTGCAGATAAAATCTAAACGTTTGGAGGACCATAAACTCAAAATTGTTTAAAAACTGATAAAGAACAAATAACCAAAGTGATCTAAATGTAAAGCCAAAATCTGCTAAGGACAGAGCTTTGCATGAGGGAGATACTCCTTAGTTTTCAATAAAATTTACAAAATTGTAGATATTGTAAGGTTTCAAAAATAATCGGCTTTCGGGTCAGCACCGAAGTACTGACTACTGGGCTGGTGAATACCCTCGGGGACTAACAGTCCACCAGCAGTGGCATCGACAACTGGATGAAAATTCATTATTAAATATTTTCCTTGGTATAAATAGATGAAATTATTTATCATTTGTTGCTAACTTATGTCCATTTTATTTGTGAGTACATTTTACCCACAGGAAAATTTGGCATTAGGATATTTAATTACCAAAATGACTGTGAAGGAAAAAATTCACAGCAATGGAAACCATTAAATAATAACAAAGTATCACTGGAAATAGATTAATATTAAATACTTTCCACAGGATACTATTTGACAGGGGGTACTATTAAATGTTACACCGGCACTAGCAAAGGCAGCGGTAGGGTTAAACCGGTTTGTGAGTACCCAAACCTCCCCTTTTCCTGTCCCGTTTCCCTATATGAATAAATAAAGGGACATGGAGTAAATGAACATGGGACGAAATCCCAATAAATACATGGTAAGATTAAGCAAATAAAACAAAACTTTCATTGTTGTTCTACACCTTGAAGTCACCATGAGGCCTTCAACAAATAGCAAAAACTCCTACTCATAGTTAGTTCAAGACGGCCCCTAGCACCGGTTTGAGCGGAATTCACTTGCTAAGTGTTGAACAATGCTACATACATCTATCCATTTTGCCATGGTTGCGGGGTCGTCAACAAGCATAACATATCGAGCAAAGTACTCTTACAAACACTGTTATCCGTTGCATTACAAAGGGCATAATAGGATTATAAACATCTACATTATTTGAATACACGAGGGAGTCAATCGTAGATTTGACGGTCACATTGCAGTTTACAGGCGACGCGTAGTGGACCATGTAAACGGATTTTTGACCGTAAATATCAAGATTGACGCCCTCAGGTATTCAGATAATGTACCGTTACTGCAATTGTAATGCAATTAAAAACCATTAATCAATTTCATGTTCTATTTTTAACTTGTGTATTTGTAACCATACAAGAAACCAGACAAAACAGGGAACCTCCATGTCCCAGGTGTGAAGATGGTGGAATTGGCGGTCAGTGTTGACCAATCAAAACTTTCGTTATATAAATGCTGCATTACAATTGTCCACATTACAAATTTCATCAGTTTAAAAGTGGATATCGCCGAAATCTTGACAAGCACCACAAATTAAGTTACAAGTCATATTTTCGTAATTTTAGCTGTACCTACACACCTTATGATCACATTTGTATGATATTGAAATTCATTGAGTACTTTCTTATTGTTTGGCCATAGGTATTACAAATGTGTATGCATGGAAACAAGCAACACAATACCACCAAAACACAGTGGTTGGCGCAATTGTTAATGTGGGGATGGCTTGATCAATACTGCTGTTCATGATAGGGGCAGAGTTCCTCAAATAATCAGAAAATTTTGACCCAATAAATTATATTACATAGTTTAAGAGGAGATTGTCAAAATACGTTTCACCCAGATCTGATAGCAAATAATAATCAGTGCTGCCAGCCATGTTTTTGTTAGATCAGAATGAAACGAGCACTCTTTTTTAAGAGTATCCCATACATAAGTCCAGATGTAAAGATTTGTTGGGTATTCTTTCAATAAGTAGTTTGAGAGGAAAGTGATCAAAATTTGATTGCCCTTACCGTAATTTCTTTTCGTCTGGTGATTTTTTTCAGGTTTGTAGCTTGAGAGGAACCAAACTACATACCTTTCATGCAACCTATTAGTCAAGTTTGGTTCAGCGAGTTTTTGTAAGATTAAGAAAATCTCAAGGGGTAAAATCTGCAGTGACAGCCAGAATTGTGAATATATTGGAAAGAAATCAGTAAATTGTGAAAGTCCTTGCACACTTTTTTTTTTTTTTTTTTTTTTTTTTTTTTTTACCCNCCAAATTCACACTTTATTATATACAGCTGTTAACATGTACTTTGCTAGTTACAGCTTTCACTAGCCGAGTGCCCTTTATGTTAGTACCTAAAAGTAAGGGATACAGTTAGGTATCATACCTATATGTTAGTTTAAATACACAATACATTTGTTTACATAATGTGATACAGTTTGAATTTAAAAGTACAAATATACCTACATATAACATGTCGGACAAAGGTATGGAGTTTGAGAAAATAATTATGTGAAGGATGTATATTTTCTTTAAACAGGTAAGCTATATAATTTATCGTTATTAATTTATTTCATCCACATGGATCTTATGTATATGGGTTGTTTTTGTCAAATCAAACGAATATCTAATAAAACCTGTCATAATCATAAAAATTCTCCATTTGGAGCAATTCCTGAAATTTACATACGAAATTGCCTTTGCTGCTTTGGACTTTTTTAGTCAAATTGAAGTATATATTTATCTCATGTTTAAAGATATTAAAGACATCCACAACTTTTGTTCTATTAACAGAAGTTATTTAGAACTGAAAGATTGTGAATCCCACAACGGTCAGAATTTGATTAAAATCAAAATATTCCTTTTCTGTAATTTTATATCAAAAAAACTAAATGTTTAAGTTTTATTTCATTATGAATTCCTAATTTATGTAGAAATTTACTAACGGTTTGCCAAAAGTTTTCGAGAAATTTACACTCTATAAAAAAATGCTGAAAGTTATCTTTCTTATCACAAAATACACACAACGGTGAATCTTTAATTTTCCACTTAAAAAGATTTTCTTCATTTGGTAATATTTGACTTACTAGCTTCCACCTGTATATTCTTAGTTTATTTGACACGATTTCATTATGAATAAACTCCAAACTTTTCCTAATTTGAAATGAATCTATGTTCATTGTTCTTTTCCATTTTTCTAAGCCTATATTATTTTCTATTTTTTGTCCTATTAAAATTATGAAACGTTTTACGTCCTAATTTAATTACACTAGTTTTGATATTAATTTTCGTTTTTCTGGAATTTTCACTATTTAAAATATTTGCCCAATCTTTTGGTATTGCTTTTTGAAGTGTATTAAATTCTGAAATCCAATTATTTTTTACTTTCATTTTTTTAAATGTATTTTTCTGACAAAAGACCGTTTTCATCTACGATATCGTTTACATATATCAGATTAAAATTTGTCCAATTTAAGAAGAAGAGTGGTTTGTTTTTAAATTTTATATTTTTATTTCCCCATATTATCTGCTTTCTTATGTCTTTAAAGTCCTTTGGCTTCTTTTGTTTTTTCTTCATTTAAATATATCCAACACTTCAAAACTTCTTCATAAAAATCTGGAATGTCATTCGATTTAATTACAGTTTTTAAAGTTTCTAAATCTAAATTTATTTTAGATATAAGAAAATCTTTACCAAATTTGCTTAAATAAAGCTTTGGGATAACCTTCCAGTTTTCTTCTGTTTCATTAAGAAGGCGCAAGGCCCATTTTATTTTTAAATTAAAAAATATTTCACGAAAGGATATGGAGTAAATGAACATGAGACCATAACACATATGTTAACTCCAACTGCAATAATTTTAATGGGCTGTATGGCCATTTCGGAAATTTATTCCTCATCAGCAGCACTAGAACCCAAACAAAGGAAATCCATAATTTCAAAAAATGCTAAAATGCATAAAACCAAACGAAATCCGAATAATCAGTAATATCAATTACAGCTAAGGACAAAACTACGATGGTGGGAGTTAATCCTTCGGTTTTAGAATTTACATAAATTTAGAAAATATTAATTGAACAAAGTGTACACATGAGATATCATCTCATGTACAAGTACACCATATCTAAGAAAAATAAATAGCATGTATAGCATAAAGTATGTTTTTATATCAATCATTCTTAAACCCCCGTCTCAGTAATCAGCTATAATTGTATTTCTTTTAACTCTATCTCGTTTGCCGTCCCAAATAAATTTGTAGATTTCCCTTTCCAGCATTTCTATATATAATTTATTTGAGCACGTTACACTAGCAACATAAGTGAATTGTGGAATAATTAATGATTTGATAATTAAAATTTTGCCTATTATCGTTAAATTTCTCTTTTCCCAGGATTTCATTAATTTTTTTGCTTTTTCCAATCTATTTTCCCAATTTAATTTTTCACATTCCTTTTTGTCAATTCCTACATATAACCCTAGTACCTTGATTTGTTTCTGTGTAAAATTAATGTCTTCAAATTTATCTCTACTATTTTTTAGTTTACCAATCCAAATTCCTTCCGTTTTATTTCTATTTAGTTTAAGTCCAGAGAAAGATCCAAAAATTTCGATTATATTAAGGGCTAGCTGTATTTCTTGTTTAGATTTTAAGAATAAAGTAGTGTCATCCGCCAATTGTGAAATTTTAAGCTATGTGTTTTCCCTTCTAACTTGACTTCAATACCCTTTATATTTGTTTCATTTCTAATTCTATTTGCCATGATCTCTACTGCAATAACAAAAATAATGCAGGAGCTTTTATCCCTCTTTGGGGATTTATTGGGGAAGATATCCACCCATTATTTGAAATTGACATCATAGTATTATTGTACAATGTTTTAATCCAATTTATGAAAGAATTGTGAAAACCAAAATGACGTAAAGATTGATACATAAAGTCCCAGTTTAAGGTATCGAATGCTTTAGTGAAATCTACAAATAAGATTACTCCCTGAACATTAAATTTTTCAGCGTAATCTATTATATCCTGAATTTGTCGGAGATTAAAACCTACTATACGTAGCGCGACCGCAAATATCCAGTTTGATCTGAACTTATAATAGAATTTAAAACTTTTTTAACTCTGTTAGCAAGTGCGTGAGATTACGATTTCGACACTATCTAAATAATCATATTAGTTGGTTCAATGCATGATAACATTTTTGTGCGGTTATGCAAACTAAGAAAACGATAATTACAAAATGACCTACATTTAACTACACGATTATACACATAAACGCTATGTCGACTGACCGCGTACTCTGGACAATACACAGCCGAATGATGTATTGAATTTTCATGTTGTATAAAGTTTACATGGCGTTTTCGTAATACATGGAGCGAAAACCTTTGAAAATGAATGCAAATAAAATATTTCATATAATTTACATGTTATTCCAAGTGTAGATGTATTTCACATTTTAATTTTAATTTTCAGAAGTTAACTATGTTAAACTTTAATTACGATATGTTTATTTATCCATGCTTACTGCATGTTTGTGAATTTTGTCCTTTATATGTACGCTTTTGATTGACTTTAGTCTACATGTAGGTGAAACACCAATTATCATGATTATTGATTGTCTTGTGTAGGGCGGACATGGTTATTTAGCAGGTGGTTAATCAGCCAATAGAATCCAAGTTTACATCCGCATAACCGCACAAAATAATTTGTAATCATTATTTAAAAGTGAAATAGGTCGATAATTTGACAACTCTAAAGGATAATTTTTCTTATATATTAAGTTTAAGATACTCTTTCTCTGTGTAAATGGAAGAGTTTGCTTTTCGTAGCCTAAATTAAAAACTTTCACCAAAATTGGACCCAATAAACTCCAAAACTCTGTAAAAATTGGCGCTAATACCGTCGATTCCGGGACTTTTGTCACTTTTCAGTCTGCTTACAGCCTCAGTGAGCTCTTCTAAAGAAAGAAGCCCATCACACGTACTTGATTCGTCTTTTGTAAGTTTTTTTGTAACGTTTGTGTCGTTTATATAATTGTTCATTTCTTCCTTACAACTTGTTATATTTTCAGAATACAAATTTTCATAAAAAGTTTTTTCTAATTTCAATATTTTCGATATGGTCTGTTACTATATTTCCATCTTCGTCACGCAATTTTATTACGGTCTTTTTAGTTTGTCTACTTTTTTCTAAACCTAAAAAGTAAGAGTTATTTTTCTCCCCCTTTTCTATCCATTCCAGTTTAGATCTAATTTGAGCTCCCTTAGCCTTATATTCATATTCCCCCTAAAGTTTAATTTGCAAATTTCGAATTTTGTTTAATGTATTTTCGTTTTCGTTTACGTTGTAGGATTCCGTCAATAAAGTTAAATCTCTTTCTAGTTGTGTTATCAATTCACGTTTTTTTTTGCTTTAATTTTACAATAATTTATGCTTGTTTCTTTTATTTCCACTTTTAATTGATCCCAAAGTAAATCAATATTTGTAATGTTTTCATCAACCAGTTTTGTATATTTGTGTATTATTTTTTTAATGATTTCTTTATATTTCATTTCGGAGAGAATTGAATTATTCATTTTCCTATAGCCAGGACCTTTTCTTTCAGCTGAAACGCATTGAATTTTTAGAGACACTGCTTGGTGATCCGTGCTCTTAATCATTATAGGTCGAATGTCACATGACTTAATATTTAAACTAAAATCTTTCTGAATAAAAAACATATCAATTCTACTTGCTTGATTAGAAAAGTTTCTTTTCCAGGTATACTGTATATTTTTTCAGATTAAATTTCGCCAAATAACTTCTAGGTTATTTGATTTAATAAGAGTTTTCAAACTACTTCATCTGATTACAGTTTATTCCTGTAGTTTCAGAGGCCATGATCTATATATATCACAAGACAATTTCAATGTGCCTTCTTAAAGGAAAGGGAGGAAGGTCAAAATTCTTGTTTTGTTTAATAAACATGTCCAATAAAGCGGAAAGACAAGCGTAATATCTTTCTCAATTATGTACAGATTATTAGATACACACGGAGAAATGAAACAGACTCGTAAGATGAAGAACAACAATAAAAGCGTTGTTCCGTTGCTTTTTTTATCATGCATTTATAGTGACTTTGTATCATGTGCATTTACTTCATACTCCTTCATTGATTATGGCAAATAGCTGAAATTTCCTTAAAATTAATTTTTACTGTGTTTTTAACATACTCTGTACTTAAATATTCATTAAACAGCATACAAAAAAAAAAAAAAAAAAAAAAAAAAAAAAAAAAAAAAATCCGTAAGAAAGACTTACAGTATGTGATAAAATTACTTTAAACAGCCTACATAATCCATTTTTTCAAACAACGATTTTTTTGACAATGCAGCTACAAATTATGTTGATATTTGGCACAAAAGTGAGAATTATCTTTTATAGTTGCCTCATGAAGTGCGAGCGATGTAAGTTAATCTTTTCGTGTAAAACGGAGAAAAATATATTTTGTAACGCAATGTAGTGGCAATAATTTCAAGAAATCAGCTCTCTCGGAACAAAATTATTGACAATTACGGATAAAGACAAAATTGACAGTCAACTACATAAATAATAAACCCTTTTTTTTGTACAAGAAAAATTTCTTTTTCAACAATAAAACACGAAAAACTTATCTGAAATATTCTGTTGTTGTGGGTTTTCCGCGAAAAAACGTTCTACAGCCTACAGATAGAACCGTTAAACATATATTTCAGGCGCACAGGTTTATATTGTAGCTAAGGTTGGCGTTAAACAACAATCAATCAACCGAAAAAAACTAAAACTGGCTGCAATTCAAACATCCAAAATCAATGATTTACAAAATGACCTGCCGGTGTCGTATGAGATTTTAAAGTCTATGAAAAGTGCAGATTCCGTTTCCGGTTTTTGTCATATACTTGCAGATTTCATACGGTGGTTGACATGTTTATGAGATTTTAAAGTATGCGCCGCACGAAGGCAATATTGAAAAATATGATTTTTATACAGAATTTAACGTTGATATATGGTTATAGGAACCAAATGATTTATTCAGCTGTTAAAATTATCAAAATGACAAACCAATAATTATAAGTTGACGAGATACTCTAAGCAGAGGTTGACGGGGATAGTGGGGATCAAATAAGTTTTGCGGTAAATTGATTTTCAAAATTGAGACACAACTTTATTTTTAAATAGGTGCAATTGTAAACAACCAGTAGGGAGAAACACATCAACAGGACAACATTTATGCATTTTTACTGGAGGGGGGTGTTTAGGGGCTTACCCTTTGTGGAAAAAAAATCAGTTAAACTCAACAAATTGTTTGTAGTTTTTATGTGCGGGTAAAAATGATTTTTTCTATAATTAAAATAATTTCAAATCAATATTAAATGAAATCGACATTTTTATATTTCCTTGAAATCCTGTAACTTCTATGGTTGTCACTGTTTTTAGGAATAGCTAAGAACATTATCACTAACCAACCAAGAGAGAACCTAAATGGTTAAAAATAAATCTGTAAGCCTAAGGTTTAAAGGTCAAAATGAAAATTTTATGACCCAACTTGACCACAGAAAGCAATAAATGATCATTAATACTAATCACAACTATTTTCACAGCCATGAAATCTGCAAACATAGGGTCAGAATGATATTTAATGACCCAACCTGACCACATATAGCCATAAATGATCATAATTATTAATCGCAACCATGTTCATAGCCATGAAATCTGCAAGCATAAGGTCAGAATGATATTTAATGTCTCAAAATGACCACATATAGCCAAAAATGATCATAATTATTAATTGCAACTATATATTTTTACAGCCATGAAATCTACAAGCATAGGGTCAGAATGATCTTTTATGTCCCAACCTGACCACAGATAGCCATAAATGATCATAAAAACTAATCAAAACTATTTTCACAGCCATGAAATCTGCAAACATAGGGTGAGAATGATATTTAATGACCCAACCTGACCACAGATAGCCATAAATGATCATAATTACTAACCACAACTACTATTTCCACAGCCATGAAATCTTCAAGCATATTTCCTGACCCACATAACTAGCAAATAACAGTACATTGTTAGAATTTTTCATCAAATTTCACCATAGCTATGAAACTTGCAAGCCTTAAGTAAATCAACCCATATAACCATTGAGGGTCATTATTTTTCATTGCTTGCAACTTTTAACAAAGCCAATAAGTTTAAGCCATATTTAACATATTGCCCACAGCAACTGATTTGTTAGTTATAATAATAACCAAATTATTTTGGCCATTATTTTTCTGCCTGTTTTTTTTTTTGTTTTTTTGGGGTTTTTTTTGTTTGTTTTCTTTTTTTTGGTGACGAAACGGTCATCAGGCTTATGCCCCTTAATTGGAAGGAACTTTGAATATATTTCTTTATGCAATACAATTATTTTCTTTTTAGTTTTTTCGCTTTGAAATTTAGATATTTAAATCCTACAATCCATTTTTCTCAAAATTAATAATCACGCTTCACGCTGAATCTTCATGGGAATAACATAATCAAATAACTACAAGTTAATTGATCCAGTATCTATAGAAATACAAAAGTTCTATAAGCCTATAAATGACTTTAATCACAGTTTGTTTTTACTTAAATGATGAAATCACGACTGACAACTGTGATGTCATTTACAAACATAATTTAATCTGAAAGAAAATTAAGACCAACAGTGCTTATGGTGATTAAGAAAATGTAATGTTTCGCAAAATAATGTGAGATGTCACATCGTAGTTTGAATAAACAGAGGTTTTCCGCACATTTCGCAATTTCGGAATTTGCAATTCTCATGCCGGAAGTTAACACGGCAAAAACCGGAACCGGAACTTGCAGTTTTCATAGACTTTAAAATCTCATACGACACCGGTAATAAAAGTAAGTTAAGTAAGTGGTAACCGAACCGTTAGTCTAAAACGAACAATAAACAATGGCAACATCGGAAAAACATAGAAACATAGACAAGGCGTGAGAACAGTTCAGAAAAAAAAAATGAAAACACACACATATACAAAAATTGAACAACTTGGACCCCGTACAAATGGACGATATCAGGTGCACCCGTAAAGTAAGCATCTCCTTCTTCTTGTAAGACGCCCGCTGTGATGAACATGTCAACTGCGGTAGTAAAGTCAAATCAGGTAGTGGAAAACGAACTTCAGTGGGAAAGAGAAAGATCTGGGAAACCGATAGCGGTCCACAAGACCGTTATGTCGTAATTCATAAAAGTGAGTTATAAAAGACAAACACAGCTCAAGAAGGGTTAATGCTAACTAAGTCCGAGTTAGAAATAACAAGATATTGCGTTTAAGGAATAAGCCATAACTGATTTCAGATCCACAGACATCTACAGGGTCATCCTGCAATTCTCAAGATTTTTTTGGTTAAAACTTTAAAGAAAAAAAACTATTTGACGATTAAGATTGACATGATACTTGTAAAGTTATATTATTCAAACATCATATCCAACCTCGTCATATCGTATATATATATATTAAGAATTTTGATTTAACCATGTATAATTTGAAGTAACTTTATTATCAATTGTCAGTTTCTAATAATATATTTTTAGATTTCTTTTTTGGTGTATTACGTAAATTACTATATTGACTAATTGATCACTGATACGACGTGGTCTGAAAAAGAATATTATGAAATGAAAGAAACATGAATGATTTGTTTTAAGTACTTAACTGTGCAAAAAGTACTGTGGAACCTCCGAAAACCGGCCTCTATCTGGACCAAAGAAATCGGCCGGTTTTCGGAGGTTCTGAAATGCGTTTTTTCATAATCCGAATACCAATAGTGCATCATTTGATCTGTAAGGTCAGTTTAGGCTGTAAGTTATCTATTTTACTATATTTTCTTATATTCTCGTGAATTTAAATAAAAATTGGTGGTAATCTGTCCAAATACACTTATTTATCTGAGAAAGATAAGATACATGTTCATGAACTTGGCCGCTTTATTGTCAGCGAAAAAAATCGTCCGGTTTTCCGAGTTGAATTGTAGAAGAAATATACAATTTTGACCATTTTACATGGCCGGAATTTGGAGGGTCCGGATTTTATAGGAAATTTTAACTTATTCACTTTGCAAATATTCCGGACAAAAACATATTGATCGAACATCTATGATGAGGTGGAACATAAAAATCGCTAACAGGACCAACCAAGAAAGGGTAACGATGTTAAAACTTATGTTCCCTGCTTGCCACCATCTTAGATGAGGTACGAACATAAAAATCACGAAGTTTGCTTCCATTTGGCTTTGTAGTTTCAAAGGAGAACATCTTTGAAGGGTCCAACGTTTAACTATGTTCCACATTGGAAGCCATCTTGGATTGCGAACGAACATAAAAATCACAAACTTTGAAGCAAAACAACCGGAGACTAGTGTGACAAAGTTTTATTCTATTGCTTGGTAGTTTCAGAGGGGAATATTTTTGAATGCATGGAGTCCTATGTTCCCCACTGGCGGCCATCTTGGATGATATTCGAACCTGTACGATGTATGTAGAAATTGTAGTCCTTGACAGCCGGACACTTGCAATTCAAATTTAACCTTTTTCAAATAGTTTTTGGCTCTGTCCGTAAATCATACATTAAATTATTAGATACAATTCATTACCAATGTTTTACGTCTGTACTTGAGTGCGTTCAGAGAGTCTCTATGTTGAGGCTAATGAGCCACCCCTAGAAGACAGACGTGTCAAACTTGGATTACAATACGCTGCTAAGCTGAAAGCGTATCCTTCAAATCCTGCTCACAACTGTGTTTCCAGACCACTTCACAAGACAGTATATGATAAACGCCCAGATATTGTTAAACCTTTTGGACTTCGTATCCAACCACACTTGGAATCTGCCAAAGTACAGTTGGACGAAATAGCATTGATTCAAACTCCAAAAAAACCGCTATGGCTAAATCCAAAACCAGAATTTCATTTCGAACTACAAAAATATAAAAAATTTGACACTAATCCTCTGGTTATCCAGCAGGAGTTTGCAAGAATTAAATCTGAACACCCTGAATACTTACCTATATACACTGATGGATCTAAGGATGGAGACAGGGTGGCCTGTGCTGTTGTTTTCGAAGACCGAGCAGCAACGCAACTCTCCGACTACCGTCCGCAAGTTCCATATTTACTGCTGAAGCCAACGCTATCTACTAAGCACTCAAATTTGATGCTTAATTGCGAAAAAGTAAGTTCTTGATTTGTTCTGATTCTCTCTCATGCCTATTGGCAATCGAAAGTCGAAGTCGAGTTATTCTGAAGCTCGTTGAGTTTTACAAGTCACTTGTTGCTTTAGGCAAAGAAGTCATTTTTATTTGGATCCCTAGTCATGTACGAATCTATATAAACACAGTCGACAAGGAGGCAAAGGATGCATTAGATGATTAGGTGGCGGATTGTCCAGTGTCTTACACTGACATAAAGCCATTAATAAGTAAAGACATCCAAAATATATGGCAAGAAAGATGGGACTTGCTAATAATTAATAAATTACACGGAATACAATCATAAGTTGGTAAACATCTTGGTTCGTCTGAAAAAAAAATCGGAAGGAACAAGTTGTTCTGACAAGGTGTCCAATCGGACATACACGAACAACTCAAGGTTATATTTTAAATAAAGAAGACCTACGTCGCGCATTTTATACAGCCGATTCTCTTACAGAATTATTTACAAACGTCGCAGGCGACGAAATTATTCAATTTTTAAAAACTGTTAATATGTATAGTAAAATATAAGTTTATATTATCAAATTTTAAAATTTCATCAAATCTGATCTATTTATCTTAAATTGTTTATCGTACGATTTCATGTTTTAGAAGTTGTTTTATCTGTACATAGCCATACGTTTTATATGACTGTTTTAGTTATATACTCATAGTATTATCAACAGTTCACGCCACGATATAGCTGAAATATTGCTGAAGTTGGCGTTAAACAAAAATCAAATAGTTTTTGAAATAGAAGTAAAAACGTATAAAAAATCATAAACATTTAAAAAAAGGGCAATAACTCCTATATGGGTATTTAGATTTTTTTTTTTTTAAATGTAGATCTTACTATGCTGATGATTTTTTTAACTTAATTTTTACCTCTATCTTCCATCATTTTAAATATATAAGATGAAAAGTAAAGACAAACGAAAATTTTACGAAAAAGGAGCAATAACTCTAAGATGGGTAATCGGATATTCTCCAAAATTGTAGGATGGGTAGCTCTCATCATGTTGACCGTGTTTATTTAATGTCAGATTTTGGTTTCTGTAACAGTTTTTGAGCTTTTTTAGAAAAAAAACAGCAATTAAGCCCTTATGTTCTACTTTTAAAAATAGCGGCGATGCCTATGAAAATCACAAATATGACAGTGCATCATACCCTGGTGATGATTCAGACCAAGTTTGGTTGGTGTTGGTTCGGTACTTCCAGAGATGAAGATCTTTGACGTTTGAGTCAACGGGCGGACGACGGACGCCGAGTGATTGCAAAAGCGCACCTGCCCTGTAGCTAAAAAGATAACAGGAAACATCTGCAATGGTGAAAATTACAATAACATGCCACAATCTGCCGGGGAACTGCACAAGGAAAACACTAATAAATGACAAAATACCGAAGTTACTGTTAATATAGTTTCTGAATATGCACATTTCGACAATTTTTGTCTCTTCAACGAGATAAAGTCAAAACATTTGGAAATCAACGAACCGAAATCCATGAATAAGCTAACAGAAAACATATAACCAATAGGATCAAAATATAAAAGGACAGAGCTATGCATGAGGGAGATACTCCTAAGTTTTGTAAAATGTAGATATTGCACGTTTCAAAATAAATCGGTTTTCGGTTCAGCACCGAAGTACTGACTACTTGGTTGGTGAGTACCCTCGAGGACTAACAGTCCACCAACATGAATTTCAGTAGACATCGGCAGTGGCAGCAAGAGGCCAGTATGTGTCTAAAATTTGATTCCAAATCCAACTTTACGCATTCATACAGAATACGCTGTAGATATTCTCCACTTTTGTTCTGTTTTCGTTTTTGTTATTTATTTATTTTTTTATTTGCATCTGCATTTTGTGCATTCTGAAGGAGTGTCCAAAAATTTAAACTAACTTTTAAAAACAATTGTATCACGTTGTATTTAAAATCTGTCAATTACAAATTTTAAGTTAGTGTGTGCATGCTAACAATATATCTTTCGCTGTACCGATTTTTTTTACAATTGTACACTGACAAAGAACTAAAGCAAAATGACATTTGAATTCATGGTTTGATGTTACCAACGACATCTCGGTACCCAACAAAATATAATTAACGAGTTTTGTGCCACCGGGCCACTTTTTTGGCCTTCCGATATATTTAAAAAGTGCCACAGGACCCTTTTGTATTCTTATAGCAGTTGACTATCACTCCGTACCTTAACAATGAGTCTGACGTCATTTATTTGTGACAACGGCAACAGTTCAAAGAGTGAAAAGTATTTACACAGAATGCAAGTGAATGTGCTTATTATACCCCCTTTAGCTGGTGGTTTATAGTGATCGTGGTGTCCTTCCGTCCGCCCGTCCGTTCGTACGTCCGCCATAGGGTACTAACTTTGTGACGACAACTCCTCCTAGACCACTTAATTGAATTTATTGAAACTTTCACAGAATGTTGAGTATAAATTGCCCTTGTGCATGATCTATTTAAAAATTTGATTTGATCTTTTTTAGGGGAGCAGGGGTATGATATTTATGTTGTTGATTGTTTTACTCTCTGACATAGTGGTACACACTTTGTGTCGACAACTCCTCCTAGACCACTTGGTGAAATCCAACGAAACTTTCACAGAATGTTCATAAGATATTGCCATTGTGCACCAGCTCTTTAAAATTTTTATTTGACTTTGATTTTTTGTATTTGGATTTTTTTTCTGTTTGCCATAGGGGTACATACTTTGTGGCGAAAACACCTCCTAGACCAACTGGTGAAATTCAATGAAACTTTCACAGAATGTTCAGTAGATATTGTCATTGTGCACCAGCTATTTTAAATTTTTATTTGACTTTGATTTTTCTTGGGGGGTACACTTTGTTGCTGAAATTCCGCCTAGACTACAAGATGAAGTTCAATGCAACTTTCACAGAATGTTCAGTGCAGATTGCCATTGTGCACAAGCTATTTGAAAATTTTATTTGACTTTGATTTTTTTTATATTTTTTTACTCTCTGACACATGGGTACACACTTTGTGGTGACAACTCCTCCTAGACCACTTGCTGAAATTCAATGAAACTTTCAAAGAATGTTCCGTAGATATTGCCATTGTGCACCAGTTATTCAAAATTTTTCTTTGACTTTGAATTTTTTTCTTGGGGGTTTACTCTCTGCCTTAGGGGTACATACTTTGTGGCGACTCCTCCTAGACCACTTGATGAAATTCAATGAAACTTTCACAGAATGTTCAGTGGATATTGTATTGTGCACCAGCTATTTTAAACTTTGATTTGACTTTGATTTTTTTATGTTGATTTGTTTACTCTTTGCCGTAGGGGTACATACTTTGTGGCGACAACTCCTCCTAGACCACAAGATGAAGTTTAATGAAACTTTCAAGAATGTTCAGCGCGAATTTGCTATTATGCAACAGCTGTTTAAAAATGTTTGATTTCACTTGATTTTTTTGGTGACTTTTTTTACTTCTGAAATCAAATTGGGGAGCGGGTTGGGGGGGGGGTGGTCGGAGTGAATGTTTTTGTGAGCTTTGCTCACAATTATTCTATTTTACCCCCCCTCAAAAAAAACCCTTTAGCGGATGGTATATAATGATCATGGTGTCCGTTCGTCTGTACGTCCGTCCATTCGTTATTCAGTCTACCATAGGGTACATACTTTGTGGCGACAACTCCTCCTAGACCACTTGGTGAAATTCAATGAAACTTTCACAAGTTGTTCGGTACATATTGTCATTGTGCACCAATTATTTAAACATTTGATTTGACTTGAATTTTTCGTTTTTTTTTTTTTGAGATTTTTCATGAATCAAATGGCGGAACGAGGGGAAAGTTTATGTGCGGTTTGCTCACTTGTTGGTATAGGCAAAGAAGTCAATTATACTTGGATCCCTAGTCATGTAGGGATCTATGGAAACACAGTTGTTGACCATGAGTCAAAGGATGCATTAGATGATGAGGTGGCGGATTGTCCAGTACCGTACACTGACATGAAGCCTCTAATAAGTAAAGACATCCGAAAGATATGGCAAGAAAGATGGGACTTGCTAATAAATAATAAATTGCATGGAATACAATCAGAAGTTGGTAAACTTCTTGGTTCGTCTGGAAAAATCGGAAAGAACAAGATGTTCTGGCAAGGTGCCGAATCGGACATACACGAACAACTCATGGTTATATTTTAAATAAAGAAGACCGACCTGAGTGTATTCCATGCAGTTGTGCTTACACAATACAGCATGTTTTACTTGACTGTGTTGATGTTGCCGACATACGTCGCACATTTTATACAGCCGATTCTCTTAAATATGTAAATATGTATAGTAAAATATAAGTTTATATTATCCAAGGTTTAAATTTCATTAAATCTCATCTATTTATCTTAAATTGTATAGCGTACGATTTTATCTTTTAGAAGTTGTTTTGTCTGTACATAGCCATACGTTTTATATGATTATTTTAGTTATATATTCATAATATTATCAATAGTTCACGCCACGATATAGCTGAAATATTGCTGAAGTTGGCGTTAAACAACAATCAATCAATCAATCAATCAATCACAGTTATTGTAGTTTCAATAATGATTATGAGGTATTTTTGTTTTAGCGTCAGCTTGTGCGACATATCGATTTTTGTTTTTTGTTTTTTTTTTGTTGTTGTTTTTTTTATATTTATTTCTTTATTTATTTATTGCTTGGCAATCGTTTTAGTGATTCGGAATTAATTGAGATATAATTTTGATTCCACAATTGCAGAAAAATATATGTTATTTATTTAAAATCTCACCTGTTTCAAATACAACGGAAAACGAATACCGAAGCAAGTACAAGAAAAGGGAGAATTCTAAATTGACTGACAATTATTTCCCCACCT
This sequence comes from Modiolus philippinarum, assembly GCA_002080025.1. Lineage (NCBI taxonomy): Eukaryota > Metazoa > Mollusca > Bivalvia > Mytilida > Modiolidae > Modiolus > Modiolus philippinarum. The sequence goes on along the minus strand of MJUU01033748.1, from coordinate 92,434 downwards.
CTGTACCTTGTATTGTAACGCTTTCTTATTGACGTCATAAGCAAGGTGTGGAGCATTTGAATGCCAATAAAATATCTCGGAAAAAAATGACTGTGGCAGCGAAAGAGTTAATCCACATTAATGTAAAGCTTACAATGTGTGTCAAGCTTTAAATATTCCAATATTGGGTTATTTTCATGAACCTCTCAGGACAAACAATTTTTGGGATTTTTGTAAACAAGCATCGTGCTTTTTGAATGAATTTTAAGTCGAAACATATATTTTCGCTGGTAAGAGTTCAAAACATTTTGATTCAATTTTTGGTAAATTTCCTGAAACATTAACTGGCAAGCAATTTTGGGGAATTCTTGTGATCGGTGATCGGGCCCATTCTTCTTGAAACTATTTCAATGACATCAGTAATTTTGAAATGTTGAAATTCGAAAAATTTCAGTCACCGAATGAGATCTACATTTTCATAGATTATAATACGCGGAAAATAGGTAGAAGTCTTTGATATACATAACAGAACTTTGATTTACATTTTCCTCGGTTAGATTTTGAGAATTATATATTTCCATTACACTTAACTGAATAAGATCAATTTGAATAGTATGATATAGCCTAGTTAACATAAAATGCATCAGAGCAGACGAGATACAAGGTTCTGTGGAAAAGTAAAAAAGAATCTTGAATCAGAGTTCGGACCGAAACTCCAAATTTTTACGTAAAGGACTGAAGGCCTTGATTAATGACGCGACCACGGAGAAAGCTATGTCTAATGAGAAAGTCTGTATGATCTGTGCTAGCTCTTATGTAACGATTTAACTCTGAAACATACACTCCGTAAACAGGATAAGCTGGAATATTACTGTCCATGTCAAGGAAATTGATAATTTAAAATAAAAATTGTCCCTTTTGTCGTAAATTTTAGTACTGAGATAACCCATTTTAGTCAAATTCGAGATGTAAGTCTAAAGAATATAAAGATATAATACTTTTGTTGCTTCCTTTATCTCTAGTTCTCCTGGATATATATATTAATGAGATGCGTTATTAATGGAAAGAGCATCATCAATATATCTATAAGTGAGATTGGAGGATCTTAGATCTTTTATGTTTTAATATATTACGAGTCCTTGAAGAAATTTAGCCTCGTAAGAATATAAAAACATGTCTGCGTGTGGAAGATCTCAATTACTGCCCATTGATTGGAATACAAATTTTCTTTCGATAATAGCACCTCCAAACATGACAAATATATTATTAATCAGAAAATCAAGCCAACTGCACACATGGATACATAACAGATTTATTACCGGTATGTACACACGGACAGCTTCTCAGAACCAAGGACATCAATCGAGTGCAATTCATGGAATGGTGACTCAGTATTTTCAGGTATTAGATCATTGATAAATTTCTATTTAAGCTTTTCATGTCAGACTAGCCTGACTACTACTTCTAGGTTGCTGGATACCATTAAGACCTCTTATTCACCAGAAGCGACATCATATCAGTCATTCCAAATAATCAAAAATACGCAAGTTGCAAAGAAAACACTAATTTTTTCTACGCTGACACCTGTACACGTATTTCAATAAGCAACCTCTAATCACCGAGGACCTGGGTGGCCGAGTTTGGTTAAGCTAGTTCTACTAACTATAAAACCATTGTAGTCTATCACCACTGCGGTGTGAGTTCGCAACCCACTTTGTACATTACAAAAAAGGATGCACTCGACTTACAATCGTAATTGATAAGGTATGTCAGTTACCTGCCCAAGGTCGGTGGTTCTCTCCGGGCACTCCACCACTAAAACTGACCGTCATGAGATAGCTGAAATACTGCTGAAAGAGATGTTAAACTCCATATCAATCAATCAATCTAATCATCATCATTTGGATAAAAAAAATTGAAAAGCTATAATTTCAAAATAGTCTGGCAAAATAAAAGGCCAAATATCATTGTCAACCACGTGCAATACGTGGAGTGATGCCCTGGATTTTTTTTTGAGGGGGGGGGGGGGGGGAGAGAGAATTTTGATAAAAATTGTAAACTTCTTCTAAACGCAAGGTCAAATTTTTATGTCAGACAAGTCTGACTACTTGGATGGTAAATACCTTCGGGGACCCCTGATCCATTAGCAGTAGCATCAACCCAGTGGTTTCGAAACACAAAAATAACCATGTTGCATAACTAACAGTTAAGATTGCTACTTTGGTTATTCAAGAACGCCACAAAACTAAAGCACTAGTAGTGTGAAACCCTACAAAAACTTGGGTATCCTCAGGTGCTCCGGAAGGATAAGCATGAACTACTACACGCGTGGCAATACATATTACATATATATTGGTCTGATGTAGGAAATCAAAGAGGAGTGAGTAGAATTAAGAGATATAAATCACAAAGTCCACCGAGGGTATTACATTAATAAATTATAGAAATAACACCTTTCATGGAAATATCTCAGGTAGGAAAAAAAACATCAAAATTGGTCAAGTAGAAGTATGTACTTTCTACTCTATTAGGACGTATTCAAATCATAGAAGAACCTTCAAATATGTTCATTTATAATATGACATACATTTACTCTGAATTTTATTTGTCGAAATGATTCAAAGGCATCACATGCAAAAAGTTGACGCAATAGTAAACAACAACTGCAGTAGAATACCGAAGAAGTAAAGCACAAGATTACATAAAATCTTTGATTGGTACACCTTCGACACATGCATTATGAACTCTATTTTTTACACTAAATCTACAACTTTGAAATAGACATTACCAATTCAGTTTGTTTCAAACGGCATGTGCTTCCGGGAAACTGAGAAGGTAAACCCTTAGTGTTTTAAAAAGTATATCTGATAAGAGCCCTCGGAACAACTACTTGAATTTCCTCCATGGTTATCTATTATCGGTATATCCTCAATTCTCCGTATACTAAGGGTTGGAGAATTAGAGGTTTGTTCAATGATATTTGCTTTTCTAACCATTTTATAAGGGTTAAGATAACTGTCAGTATCAGATTCGACCAAACTGTTGCATGATGGATTGATGTACACCGTGTCGGGGGTTAAATCTGTATATTCATTATGCTGGCTGTCTCTCTCTAGTATTGGCTGATACGGATTCAGATAATCTGAATTATTTTCTAATGCCATGTCAAAGGAGTCATTTCTTAAGTCGACTTCTCTATCGCTTCTATCCGTAATCTCCACGTAACTGTGCTGATTTGCATGTGGATCATGTGGATGTGGATTTGTTTGTGGATCATCCTGTAAGGCAATTTCATCTATGGTATTGTATATTCCACCGTCCGCCAACGTCGTTCTGTGAGTAGTGGAATTGGAATTTGCTCTTTGATATCCAGTTGCCGTTCGTACATTGAAGTCTCTTTCACGTCTCTTTTTCCAGCATACGTAAGAAATAATCAATACAAAGGTAGTTACAGCTGACGATATCAGTGAATAAATTATAATATTTCTGGTCGAATTTCCTACAAAATAAGGAAAACAGGTCTTATAAAGAACAAGAATGAGATCGTTGCGAGGAACGAATGAATACCAAATCAAGAACCAAAATCGTAAGTCCAAAATACATGACAAAATTTTATCTATTCATTTACAGTTTAAATTTGGCCACCAATCAACGTTACTTCGTTTATCTTTATCATATCAATGAACTTCTTACACCACAAAGTAACCCGTTAAACGCATATACACAAACACGATACGCAGCGCTTCAATACATTTGTATGTGCATTCCAATGCATTATATTTTTTTCTAAAACAAACTTATTCGTAATATTTCAAAACTATGGTTTCTAATGTGAATAAGGATTATCAGCCAGCAGACACTCTAAATAGTGTCATCCAGTGCCGCAAAAAAGAACAGAGATAGTAATATATGAACACTTGGTTGAATACATTTACAGATTGATCTTCGCATTTCTTTTTTTTATGTAAATAAACTTCAGTTTTTATACGCCCGTAGAAAGGCGGACGTTTTATGGTATACCCTCCCTCCGTCCGTCTGTCATTCCGTTCACTTTTTGCAGTTTTTTTCTGTAACCGCTTGAAATATTTATTTGATATTTGGTATATGAGCGTATCTATATGTGCGATACATATCAGGTTCGAATTTGGTTCTGATCGGTTGATTTTGTACAGAGTTCTGTTCCTTTGACTTAGTAAATTTTTGAAAACCAGCACTCTCTCTACCTTTTCTTTGCAATACGTGAACATGTTGTTTGATATTTGGTATATTTTTGTTTTTTTTTTTTATAAATTACAGTAACTTCGGTATTTTGTTATTTGGTTAAAATATGGTTCCTGTAGAATGATCTTTGCAGAGAGTTATGACCCTCTGGACTTAATATTTTTTGAAAATTATACTTTTTTGCATCTTTTATCTGCATTAATTTTACAAATTCACTTGGTATTTGTTAAAGGGTTACATCTTGGTTAGGCATATATGATGCTTGATTTTTTTCAATCAAATGTTGTTATGGTCCAATAATGGCATAAAGTTCGAGTTGACTGTGCACGGGCGTATCATGGGCTCTTGCATTGACGCAGTAGTCTTTTTTAAAAATTATTTAATAAAGGAAATGAATCTAGAATTAAGGCCGAGGAATTTAAACCTCGGTTCTTATACGAGTGAACATGATATCACTCTCACAGGACAAGTTCAAATAATATGATGTAACTTTTTGGAAGTTTCATTAATACGAGTAAATGATTATAAAGTTGATCCTTTTATCATAATACCTGCTGGATCTGTTGACTGTACATCTGGAAATAAAATAATTGATATTGATTTTAAAAATCTGACTATTTATGATTGATCATTAAATTCTGTAATTCAAGGAGATAGATACAATTTCACAGCACATTCCACTCGAGCAGTTGAAAAGAGTCTGACACGGAGTAGGGACGCTTTTTGGGCCCAGACATCTTTTTCGCCTTGACGTCATAATTGACTGACGGATGTGAAACGTCACATTTCATCCATTTTGCCGTAAATTCTTTCTCAAATAATAGCATGCGTTTAGGTTAATAATCATTAAAAACATTTTTTTTAAACCAAAAGTTAAGATTATAAAACTATTATTTCTTCAAAATTTAACATGTTAACGTGAGCATAACTTGTACGCAATGTTGGATCAGGCCCCCCTTTTAGACCCACCCAACGAAATTTTGGAAAATGTCGTTTTTAATCAAAGTTTTTCTTTCAGTTACTTCAAGTTGTTGATTGGTACCTCTCAGTTATGACAAAATGGTATATGATTGATAGCCTATGGTATTAGCTTTACAATTATTCCACGTAAGTACCATTTCTATACCCAATACTTTATAAAAATTGAAAAACCTTGCCCCTATCCCTTCGAAATGTTGACATGAATTTTAAGATTTTTCTTGAAATTGTGTAAATTCAATGGTCCTTAGAAACCAGAATGTTTTTTATTTCATAATTCTTGGAATTGTTTTAAGTCTTTAAATGTCCATTCTTAAAAAAATACGCATGTTAACATAATGTTAATAAGTTTTGAATGACTTAACTATCACTTTTAAATAGACAAATAAATTAAATCTTTGAATTTTTTCGTTTTCGACAAAGTTTTGTCCCTTTTTTGTCTCATCTTATGTATGAGTGGGTCAAATTCATAAAAAGTTGGAATAAAATGGAAGTACATAATGTCTTCTTTAAAGCTGGTACAAATTATGGCAATTTTGAAGTACATGTATCATAAACTTCCTACATCCATAAAACTTGCCCTTACCACAACAAATTTACTCTAAAATTGTCACCCCCGAGGGAACCCCGGGGTATAGATATAGGACCTAGTATCTCCGGCTTGCGGGGTATGACCCCTCCTAAACGGGGCTGACCACGAGGGAACCCCGGGATATACAAAAAGGACCCAGTATTCTAGGCTGCGGGTACAACCCCTCCAAAACTGGATGTCCGTTGTTGTGCGGGATTAATTAATACACAACCCATCTTTCGGATAGGATGTAAACTCAGGTCCACGTGTTGGAAGATGCCACGCTTCCTGCACATTAAAGAACCCTTCTAGCAAGCTCTTTTCTGAGTGGTTGTTGGCTACAAGTCTAAATTCCCCGCCCCTTTCGATTTCACCCTATTTTTGCAGCGGCGGTTAGAATTCCCCGTCTTATGACCCTTGCCATACCCCAAAGTGATTATTTATTAACAAACTTGTTCTCGTCTTGATATAGCTGAAAAATTGCTCAGTAGACGTTAAACAATATTCAATATGTCATTTTTTGTCTATGTTCGCATAAAAATTACCAGAACACGCAAATTGTGTGTTGTATATGACAAGGTTGCATGAATTATATTGTGATTTCGTATTTTAACAGCCATTTCTTGAATTAAACTCGATATCCTGCCCGAAATTGATGAAAAATGGGCATTTTCTACATTTCAGATTTGTCCAAAGTTCACTGTTAAATCGTTATACATGCAAAATCTGGAGGATATATCTACAGATATGCCAAGTAATTGTTCTTAGGGATATGTAAGTTTCCTTAAAACATTGCTTAGAAAAACAAGGAGTGTTAAATGTGACTCTGAATACCTAAAATCTTACCCCTATCCCAACAAATGTTCCATAAAATTGTCAATTGATTGTCTATGTTCGCATAAAATTAACTCAAACACGTGTGTTGGATATGAGACTATTACATGAATTGCATCACGAGTTGGTATTTTAACAGCAATTTGTTGACTTAAACTCAACATTGTGCCCGAAATTGAGGGAAAATGGGCATTTTCAACATTTCAGATTTTGCCAAAGTTCACTGTTAACCCGTTATATATGGCAAATCTGGAGAATATATCTGTAGATATGCCAATTAAATGTTCTAAGGGATACATTAGTTGTCTCAAAACAGTGTTAAGAAAAGCAAGGAGTATTTAGTGACTCTGAATACCGAAAATCTTACCTCTTCTCCAACAAATTTCCCCTAAAATTGTCTTTGTTCGCATAAAAATAACCAGAACACGCATAATATGTGTTATATATGACACTGTTGCATGAATAACATCATGATTTTGTATTTTAACAGCCATTTATTGACTTAAACTCAATATTTTGCCCAAATTGATGAAAAATTGGAATTTTCTGTATTTTAGATTTGTCCAACGTTCACTGTTAAATCGTTATATATTTCAAATCTGGGGATATATCTGCAGATATGCCATTTAATTGTTCTGTGCGATACATTATTTGTCTTAAAGCATTGTTTAGAAAAACAATGAGTGTTTAATGTGACTTTAAATACCGCGAATCTTACCCCTATCCCATCAAATTCACCGTAATTTTTTTGGGTCTATATTCGCCTAAAATAACCAAAACACGCAAAGTCTGCATTGCGTATAGAAAGGTTGCATTAATTTTATCATGATTGTGTATAGATTAGCAGTAACTTCGGTATTTTGTTATTTAAGTCCCACTTGTCAGATTAAACTCAATATTTTGTACAAAATTGATGAAAAAGGGGAATTTGCTGCGTTTCAGATTTGTCCAAAATTCACTTTTGAATAGTTTTATGTGGCAAATTTGGAGGATTTATCTACAGGTATGCCAATTCATTGTTCTAACCGATATATAAGTTATCATAATACAATGTCTAGAAAAACCAGAAGTGTTCAATGTAACTCTAAATACCGAAAATTTTACCCCTACCTCAAGAAAATGATGCTTAAAAATCCCCAAAATATGCCTGTCTGTACATACTAGTATTTTAAATTTCTTTTAAAAATGCATTTGATATATCGCAATATGCAATTCTAACTTAGAATGGGTAGAACTGAATATTTTGGGCGATTTTCGAATAAAATTGGCATTTTCAACATTTCGGAATTTTACAAATTTCAAAGTTTAATTGTTATATAACTGCCAATAAACCACGCGCATGATCTTGTTTGTTACATATGGGAGTCTCTGTGCATTGTTTGTGTTTTGAAATGATATGTTACTTGATCTTCTTACAATGTTAAAGCTTTTCAAGCCGAATGAAATGAAATAAATTGTGTTGAAGAAGTTTGTTTTTTTGGGGGGGAGGGGTAATATGTTTGCAGTTTATGAGTTTAGTTTGTCTGAAATGTTCAAAAGCATACTTTCTAATAGCTAAGATATAATGAAACGATATTTTATCAACATTTTTACGTTATATACCAAATTCGTGAAGTTTTTACATCTCTAAGTCAAAACAGCAATAATTATGAAAAAAAAAACGGAAAATTCTTATTTTTTTATAGAATTTCGAGCAGAAGGGCAAAAAAAAAGATCCCTTAAAAAGTTTAAATCGACTTAAATAGGCTTCTGCATGTCAGCTTTAGTGAAATACACACAATAATTTGCATTGGACATTATCTTTTTATCATTTAGAGCCTGAATAATTAAATTTTCCCTTAATTTTAAGGGGGGTGGTGCTAATTTTGGCATTTCTGATCCTACAATAAGTATGACTCTAAATTCTTTCACATTATTTGTTGCTTACATATCATTAATCATTATTGAATTGGCAATTATTAGATATATATTCAAAATTGTACGATCCAGAAGTAAGAAATCGAAATTGTGAAAATATTTAAAATTCCGAAAATTTCCATTTTTCAAAAATTTTATACCGAAATCAAACTTCAATGATCTTTTTTTCAATATTATATCAAAACTAATAAATTAGGCATAAAAAGTAGATGAAATTATGAGATTTATTCATCTGAAAGGAATTGACAGCTTAAAAATCTTCATTTTCGTAATTTTTGTAGGGGAGGGGTACATTTTTTGCATCCCCAGAAAAGTGGCAAAACTGTGTTCATTGTAAAGTATATTATACAAGCTTCAAGTTGGTACCAAATTTCAGTACATCTAACTTATCTAGATAAAAATTACGGAGCTTAAAAGATGAAATTAAGTTTAAAACTAAAATACAAGAATTTTGTGTGGTGTACTATAAAAGTGGCCCTATACTGTCTATGCGTGCAGGTTATATTCGCTTTAACATGTTTTATTTTGAAGAGGGGATATAAAAAGACTGAAAAAAATTGGTCTGGAGCATA